>JALJCO010008493.1:0-5000 GCA_023101725.1 Atherinomorus stipes | reverse complement strand
GAACAGAAGTATGGGAAAGAAACGCTTTTAAAACAATAAGAAATTATAGTTATGATAAAATTAAACAAAAAAAGATTAAAAACGTCTTTCAATTATCAAATAACATGATATGTACTAACTAAAATAATCAGATTTATTCAGTGGAAAATGTTCAAATAGAAAATGTAGTATTAAAGGTGTCATCACCTGTACATCCCACTTTTTCACGTTAAAACATGTACTGGAACGGGACCTCAGTTATAACGTGCCAGAAACTCCAGAAAGTGAAAGTAACTTCGTCTTTGAGTGCGGGCTCTCTCTTCTCACCAGAACCGGCCACAAGCACGCGCTCTCCACAGTACGCGGTTTGGATTTCTTTCTCCCAATGACGTGAATGAGAGAGGCTGCTAGCTGCTAAGCTAGCCTCTTTAGCGCCATCTAAAAGCAGCTGATTACCTGCCGTGGAGTCATTATGATCAGCTGTTATGACGTGAACTAGAGAGGCTGCTAGCTGCTAAGCTAGCCTCTTTAGCACCACCTGAAGGCAGCTGATTACCTGCTGCAGAGTAGACCAGCTTTGTCAGAAAGGACGCCGGCGACGAGGAGGAGGAGGAGGAGGAGGAGGAGGAGGGGGAGGAGGGAGAATGCCATGCTGAGTTGCCTCGGCAGAGATTCCTCAGTTTTCAGTGTAACAGGAGGGACAGCTTTACCAGGGAGCAGTGGATTATATATATCAGTGAGGATGTGCAGTCGGTAAGTGTTGCTGCTGTGTAACTTATTATCTTTTGTGTCAGAGACCAGTAAACGGTGGTAGACGAGCGGACAAGCTGCTAATGTAGCTACAGAAGCTAACAGTGTTTGGTTAACTTCACGTCAGACGTCCGCTCCTTATATCCATCAGAGTCCAGCCCTTTTACTCCGGATCCTCTCCATCAACCGCACCGTTACGTTTTTATCACGTTTTTCTCTGCTGGGACATCATTTCCTTCACCTGCTCTGTCCTGATAAAACTTTGTTTTGGCTTTGACGTTTGCCTCGTGACGCGCTTCAGACAGCTCTAACTCTTGTACGTATTCTCATGACAAACAAACGTTGGAGATAAAAAGAGGTTAAAATGAGCTCATTAAATTTTCCTCCCACCCAACTAGAATTAAAAATTCATTTGAAGATAATTTAAGAAGGATTGTGGATGTAAAACAGCAGGTTATGACACCTTTAATATTACATATTTACCAAATCATAATGTACAATAACCTGCACAAAACATCATCATCACTAACAGTAGCAGCATCATCATGACATCTGATAGGCTACCACCATCATGTGATACAGAAGCTAAAATCTGATAGGCTACCACCATCATGTGATACAGAAGCTAGAATCTGATAGGCTACCACCATCATGTGATACAGAAGCTAGAATCTGATAGGCTACCACCATCATGTGATACAGAAGCTAGAATCTGATAGGCTACCACCATCATGTGATACAGAAGCTAGAATCTGATAGGCTACCACCATCATGTGATACAGACGCTAGAATCTGATAGGCTACCACCATCATGTGATACAGAAGCTAGAATCTGATAGGCTACCACCATCATGTGATACAGAAGCTAGAATCTGATAGGCTACCACCATCATGTGATACAGAAGCTAGAATCTGATAGGCTACCACCATCATGTGATACAGAAGCTAGAATCTGATAGGCTACCAGCATCATGTGATACAGAAGCTAGAATCTGATAGGCTACCACCATCATGTGATACAGAAGCTAGAATCTGATAGGCTACCACCATCATGTGATACAGAAGCTAGAATCTGATAGGCTACCACCATCATGTGACACAGAAGCTAGAATCTGATAGGCTACCACCATCATGTGACACAGAAGCTAGAATCTGATAGGCTACCACCATCATGTGATACAGAAGCTAGAATCTGATAGGCTACCACCATCATGTGACATAGAAGCTAGAATCTGATAGGCTACCACCATCATGTGACACAGAAGCTAGAATCTGATAGGCTACCACCATCATGTGATACAGAAGCTAGAATCTGATAGGCTACCATCATCACGTGATACAGAAGCTAGAATCTGATAGGCTACCACCATCACATGATACAGAAGCTAGAATCTGATAGGCTACCACCATCATGTGGCACAGAAGCTAGAATTTGATAGGCTAGCACCATCATGTGATACAGAAGCTAGAATCTGATAGGCTACCACCATCATGTGGTACAGAAGCTAGAATTTGATAGGCTACCACCATCATGTGATGAAAAAGCTAGAATCTGATAGGCTACAGATATCATTTGATACAGACACTAGAATCTGATAGGCTACCACCATCATGTGATACAGAAGCTAGAATCTGATAGGCTACCACCATCATGTGATACAGAAGCTAGAATCTGATAGGCTACCACCATCATGTGATGAAAAAGCTAGAATCTGATAGGCTACCACCATCATGTGATACAGAAGCTAGAATCTGATAGGCTACCACCCTGTGATATAGAAGCTAGAATCTGATAGGCTACCACCATCATGTGACACAGGAGCTAGAATCTGATAGGCTACCACCATCATGTGATACAGTAGCTAGAGTCTGATAGGCTACCACCATCATGTGATACAGAAGCTAGAATCTGATAGGCTACCACCATCATGTGATACAGAAGCTAGAATCTGATAGGCTACCACCATGACGTGATACAGAAGCTAGAATCTGATAGGCTACCACCATCATGTGATACAGAAGCTAGAATCTGATAGGCTACCACCATCATGTGGCACAGAAGCTAGAATTTGATAGGCTACCACCATCATGTGATAAAGAAGCTAGAATCTGATAGGCTACCACCATCATGTGATATAAAAGCTAGAATCTGATAGGCTACCACCATCATGTGATACAGAATCTAGAATCTGATAGGCTACCACCATCATGTGATACAGAATCTAGAATCTGATAGGCTACCACCATCATGTGGCACAGAAGCTAGAATTTGATAGGCTACCACCATCATGTTATACAGAAGCTAGAATCTGATAGGCTACCACCATCATGTGATATAAAAGCTATAATCTGATAGGCTACCACCATCATGTGATACAGAAGCTAGAATCTGATAGGCTACCACCATCACGTGATACAGAAGGTAGAATCTGATAGGCTACCACCATCACATGATACAGAAGCTAGAATCTGATAGGCTACCACCATCATGTGGCACAGAAGCTAGAATTTGATAGGCTAGCACCATCATGTGATACAGAATCTAGAATCTGATAGGCTACCACCATCATGTGGCACAGAAGCTAGAATTTGATAGGCTACCACCATCATGTGATGAAAAAGCTAGAATCTGATAGGCTACAGATATCATTTGATACAGACACTAGAATCTGATAGGCTACCACCATCATGTGATACAGAAGCTAGAATCTGATAGGCTACCACCATCATGTGATACAGAAGCTAGAATCTGATAGGCTACCACCATCATGTGATACAGAAGCTAGAATTTGATAGGCTACCACCATCATGTGACACAGGAGCTAGAATCTGATAGGCTACCACCATCACGTGATACAGAAGGTAGAATCTGATAGGCTACCACCATCATATGATACAGAAGCTAGAATCTGATAGGCTACCACCATCATGTGATACAGAAGCTAGAATCTGATAGGCTACCACCATCATGTGACACAGAAGCTAGAATCTGATAGGCTACCACCATCATGTGATACAGAAGCTACAATCTGATAGGCTACCACCATCATGTGATACAGAAGCTAGAATCTGATAGGCTACCACCATCATGTGATACAGAAGCTACAATCTGATAGGCTACCACCATCATGTGATACAGAAGCTAGAATCTGATAGGCTACCACCATCACGTGATACAGAAGGTAGAATCTGATAGGCTACCACCATCACATGATACAGAAGCTAGAATTTGATAGGCTAGCACCATCATGTGATACAGAATCTAGAATCTGATAGGCTACCACCATCATGTGGCACAGAAGCTAGAATTTGATAGGCTACCACCATCATGTGATGAAAAAGCTAGAATCTGATAGGCTACAGATATCATTTGATACAGACACTAGAATCTGATAGGCTACCACCATCATGTGATATAGAAGCTAGAATCTTATAGGCTACCACCATCATGTGACACAGAAGCTAGAATCTGATAGGCTACCACCATCATGTGATACAGAAGCTACAATCTGATAGGCTACCACCATCATGTGACACAGGAGCTAGAATCTGATAGGCTACCACCACCATGTGATACAGAAGCTAGAATCTGATAGGCTACCACCATCATGTGATACAGAAGCTAGAATCTGATAGGCTACCACCACCATGTGGCACAGAAGCTAGAATTTGATAGGCTACCACCATCAAGTGATATAGAAGCTATAATCTGATAGGCTACCACCATCATGTGATACAGACGCTAGAATCTGATAGGCTACCACCATCATGTGATACAGAATCTAGAATCTGATAGGCTACCACCATCATGTGATACAGAATCTAGAATCTGATAAGCTACCACCATCATGTGACACAGAATCTAGAATCTGATAGGCTACCACCATCATGTGATACAGAAGCTAGAATCTGATAGGCTACCACCATCATGTGACACAGAATCTAGAATCTGATAGGCTACCACCATCATGTGATACAGAATCTAGAATCTGATAGGCTACCACCATCATGTGATACAGAAGCTAGAATCTGATAGGCTACCACCATCATGTGACATAGAAGCTAGAATCTGATAGGCTACCACCATCATGTGACATAGAAGCTAGAATCTGATAGGCTACCACCATCATGTGACACAGAAGCTAGAATCTGATAGGCTACCACCATCATGTGATACAGAAGCTAGAATCTGATAGGCTACCACCATCATGTGATACAGAAGCTAGAATCTGATAGGCTACCACCATCACGTGATACAGAAGCTAGAATCT
>JALJCO010008491.1:0-11957 GCA_023101725.1 Atherinomorus stipes | reverse complement strand
ACGTATTGCTCCACCTCATCATGATGAGAATCTCCCGTTCCACCTCATCATGATGAGAATCTCCCGTTTCACCTCATCATGATGAGAATCTCCCGTTTCACCTCATCATGATGAGAATCTCCCCTTCCACCACATCATGATGAGAATCTTCCGTTCCACTACATCATGATGAGAATCTTCCGTTCCACCTCATCATGATGTGAATCTCCCGTTCCACCTCATCATGATGAGAATCTCCCGTTCCACCTCATCATGATGAGAATCTCCCGTTCCACCTCATCATGATGAGAATCTCCCGTTTCACCTCATCATGATGAGAATCTCCCGTTTCACCTCATCATGATGAGAATCTCCCTTCCACCACATCATGATGAGAATCTCCCGTTTCACCTCATCATGATGAGAATCTTCCGTTCCACTACATCATGATGAGAATCTCCCGTTCCACCTCATCATGATGTGAATCTCCCGTTCCACCTCATCATGATGAGAATCTCCTCTGCTCCACCTCATCATGATGAGAATCTCCCGTTCCACCTCATCATGATGAGAATCTCCCGTTTCACCTCATCATGATGAGAATCTCCCGTTTCACCTCATCATGATGAGAATCTCCTGTTCCACCTCATCAGTGATAACATCTCCCGTTTCACCTCATCATGATGAGAATCTCCCTTCCACCACATCATGATGAGAATCTTCCGTTCCACCACATCACGATGAGAATCTCCCGTTCCACCTCATCATTATGAGAATCTCCCGTTCCACCACATCATGATGAAAATCTCCCGTTCCACCACATCATGATGAGAATCTCCCGTTTCACCTCATCATGATGAGAATCTCCCGAGTTACCTCATCATGATGAGATTCTCCCGTTCCACCTCATTAGTGATAAGAATCTCCCGTTTCACCTCATCATGATGAGAATCTCCCGTTTCACCTCATCATGATGAGAATCTTCCGTTCCACCACATCATGATGAGAATCTCCCGTTCCACCTCATCATGATGAGAATCTCCCATCATCGCATCTAAAAGCTGCTCTGTCAGACTGAGATCTGGTGCCCGTGGAGTCCAGTGAACTCATGGTCATGTTCCAGAAAGCGGATGGAGATGTTGTGATGGTGCATCATCCTGCTGGAAGTAGCATCAGCAGATGCTACACTGTGGTCATAAAGGGATGGACATGGTCAGCAACAATACTCAGGTAGGCTGTGGTGGTTAAACCGCCCCGTTGGTACTAAGGGGCCCAAAGTGGGCCAATAAAATCTCCCTTACACCATTTCACCAGCATCAGAATGAAACCTTGATCCAAGGCAGGATGGATCCATGCTTTCATGATGTTTCCAGCTAATTCTGAGCCTAGCATCTGAATGAGGAGCTGAAATGGAGACTCATCAGACCACCAACGTTTCTCCATCCTCTATTGTCCAGTTCTGGTGAGTCTGTGTGAATTGTGGCCTCAGTTTCCTGTTCTTAGCTGACAGGAGTCTGGTCTTCTGCTGCATTCTGGTCCAGAAAACTGCTGAATACTGGAGATTTTCTCTTCCTCAGATTATTCTCTGGAAACCCTAGAGATGGTTTTGTGTGGAAATGCCAGTAAATACTCAGACCAACAACCATTATATCCCCTTTCTTCCTCATTCTGATGCTAAGTTTGAGCTTAAGCAAGTTGTCTTGACTATGTCTACGTGACTAGATGCTGCCATGTGATTGGCTGTTTAGAAATTTGTGTTCATAGTTGAACAGGTGGATGGTGTTTGATGCCAAATGAAAACACACAAGTTTAGCTTTTTATCCATCAATCAGTGAGTCATTCTGACTTGCAGGTATCGGTACATCTTCATGTTAAGTTACGTTCACTGCCCCTGTTTTACTTTGCAAATTCTCTGTAGCAGGTTTATAGATAATTTATTTTAGTGCATAGCCTGGAATATAAAGGGTTAATGTGGATCATTCACTAGCATGACTAAACTACTGAATAATCTGGAACAAGACTTTAATAACAGACTCAAATTATGTTGTAAACTACATTCATAAATGACATTTTAATAAGCAGTAAGTATCCATTTTCCTCTATAAATGAAATAGTCTTTAATTTGTTTTTCACAAACATTAACCAGAAAATAACTGTCAAAACAAAAATGGATTTCTCAGCATACGTGCAAACTAGCAGACTGCTGGCGTTTACAGTGATATTAAAATTCCAGCCGACTACACATTTGATTGTATCCCCCGTGGAAATGTAACATTTAAAACAAAGACACGTCTGTGCTTCTAAATGTGACTTTTTTCCCGTCTGCTGCAGCGGATTCTCAGTTTTTTGAAGTGAAACCTTTCAAATTCAGGGAAAAATCACTTTAGAGAAACAAGCAAAAGCTCCTCGCAGAGACAAAACGAGAAGCTGAGTGACAGACGGATGAGGAGATGTGGAGCAGGTATGGATCGGGAGGGGGAGGAGGCGGGGAGCCGTCGTACAACTGGGAGAGAAGGAAGGGGTGGGAAGAGAGAGGAGTCGAGGAAAGGACAGCGAGAGGAAGGGCTCAGGGAAAGAAGGAAAAAGAAGAGGAAGACATATGGGCATGAATAAATTCATACTAATAAAGCACTTCTTCCAACCAACACCTCATCTAATCCGCTCACTGGGAGAGAGACACAGACAGACAAAGAGATGAGGACAGAGTGGGCGAGTGGAGAGCTGGAATCCCCTCTAGTCTGCCGGCCCAGATTATCTCTGGCAGCAGGGCATGCTGGGAGATTGTGGTCTGGCCAAGGTTACAGTAGCCAGAACAGCGATTGGATTGGACCAGGTTTAATGATCAGAGCTGGATGGAGCCGGCCAGGAGCCGGGGCCCTCACAGCATATGTGTGCTGGCACACTCAGACCCCATCCAACAGCTCTGAAAACACAGCGCCGGCGGGCCAAGCTCTTCCATGGGCCATAGACTGACGGAAACTCGCTTTTAGGATGTGAATATTTTCTTTACTCAGATTTACCGTCTGGTCCTGAACGTCTCACCAAAATGCAAGAACACCAAAGGCATAAATATCGCATCCAGAGGGTTTACACCTTTATTTATCACATCTTAACTTGCGAAAGATCACTATTACTACTATGATGCTAAAAGACTGATTTTGACTTGGAAATTATAATGAAGCCACTTCCTTTTACACTTTCCACCAATCAGAGAGCTTAAATTGATAGTAATGTCCAATCAGGAGCAGCTTAAGATTAACAAATGAGCAGAAAGTTGTAAGGCTAGGTCCAAATTTATTAGCTGTGTTCCTCGAAGGACACACCCTACCTGGTCTACGTAGTCCAGGTCCTCCTTAGACCACGTAAGGCGGAAGTGACAGGCTGTGAATTTGAACGAACTAACCTCAGCGTATCTCTTGTTGCCGAACAACTGTGACGGCGCTAAACTGAAGCAAAATGGAGCTGCAAAATATCAGCCTCCATTGTTCTGCTAATTTTAGAGGAGTTACAGCAGCTTTACCATCATCTGCATTTTTTTTTTAAAATTTATTTATTTGACTGAAATAAAATCAAATCCAGGTAGTTATTTAGTAATGTTTAGAAGATTTCAATAGTCTCATGCTGACTTTCGCTAATTTCCTGGACAATAGCAAATAAAAGACCACAATATTAAAGCCACAGTTGGTAATCCTGTTCAGAAACACTTTTTGTTATACTGGGTGAGATGGTCCTTCCATCCTGACAGTATCAACACATCATGTATTCATAGAAAGGAAGGAAAGAAGTCAGACCTCTGTGAGAGCTGCAGGTCTGTAAAAACTCTGACCAACCCCTGCCATTCGCACCGAAAGGCAGGAACTGGTAATTCACAACTTATCCACCTTATTCCTGAGCTAGCACATGTAGAAACGACGATGCATCAATTTTCTTGTGAAATACTGGAAATAGCACAGTGTAAGATGTTGTTTCGGCTAGCGGTTTAGTCGAACATTTCAACATAAGTATTCAAAATATTTTTAAACTATTTTCCCCAGAAAAACGTACTTGCACGGTTCGGGAACACGTTGTGTGGTTCGTAGTTGTACTTACAAGCAGAGAAAGTTAAATTTGTTGCTACAACAGCGATTTGTAGAACATGCACCTCGGTCTTAGTGAGAGAAGCTGCAGGGCTCCAGACTGCGACGTAGTGGTCGCATTTTAGGACTAAAATATCATCTACTTTTAAGTAAATAAGATCGTATCTCACCTCTTTCAACAAAACACGACCAACCTTATTCCTCTGTGACACTCTGCTCCTCATCTCTGGAATTCCCTCCCTCCCAGTCTCCGCAGTGGACTCCTTCCCGCTCTCCAAATCCAAACTCAAAACTCCTGTACAGACGTCTGATTTCACCTAATTCCATCTACATCAATCCAACGTTGTTTTCTGTTTCTGCTTAGTGTTTTAGTTTAATGTTTTGTCCACTTTGTAGTGTCCTTTAGTGCTTTGATAAGGCGTCTGTCAAATTAAATGTGTTTACTATTATTATTATCAAGCACACTATTATTATTATTTATTTATTTTGTTTTGTTATACTTGTATGATCCCCGAGGGGAAATTAGGGCTCTGCATCACCATCTCTGTACTGTGAGTATCAGAGAGCAGTGGGCTGTTACTTAAAGCGCCCGGGGAGCAGTTGGTGGGGGGTTAAGGACCTTGCTCAGGGGTCCACAGTGGTTCACCCAGGAGTCGTGTCGGGGGATCGAACCCAGGTCCTCCGGGCCCAAACCCACGACGCTACCACTGGACTATCCACTCCCCCAAATTATCATGATTATTATTACTATTATTATTATTATTATTATTATTATTATTATTATTATTATTATTATTATTATTGTTGTTGTTAATATTATTATTATTATGTAGGTACTGATAAGCCTCTGAGCTTTTACGATTGCTCATTGCTTCACAGTCAGATGAGACAGATAAGTACGAGCTAAAGGCTGCTGTTGGTTATTTTTGGCCAGATCATCATCATCCTCCTCCCACCCCTCTGTTGCAGGAGGCGGAGGGAAAGTGACGTTGTCCTGTCTGAGCTGTGACAGCTGATGTTCCCATGTAGTTTACCTAAAAAGCTCGTAAAACGTGGAGTAGCGTGAACATCTAGCATGTAAATAATTGCCGTTTCCGGTCGAACCGGAAGTTGCTCACATACTTCATGCAAGGGCTCATGGAGCATAGGAAGAAAGGTGGATAGAAAGAACGAATCGATGCCTTTATGTCTCGTCTCTGTCCCTCCCCTCTCTCCGTCCCCCACCTGGTCCCCATGTGACCCACTCTGTGTGCCGCTCACTGTAAACAGATATAGCGAACAGACTGCTGACTGCTGCTGCGCCAAAAAAACAAAACATAACTAAATAACAGACAAGGATTAAGTCTTGGAGAAGTTTGCAGTGTGGACTTTTTCCACTGCAGAAGACGTTGGAGGAGAGAGGATTAAAGCTTTTAGAAATGTGGTTTGTCAGCTGTTTGCTATCAAGCTAACGAGCTATCCACTCGGCTGTTATCATTAACCTGCTCGTAAAACATCGGCGCACACGTCCCTGCACTCTGAGGGCATAGTTACGGGTGGTGTGGGTTTTTTAAATGTGGCTTAATCAAAACGTTTTTCCAACGTTGCCAACCCTAGCTTTAACTTGTACACAATAATAAAATCAAATAATAAATAAAAGGAAAATATATGTCTGCTGTAGAATGTCCCGTTCAGCCTGCAATGCACCTTGGGGTAGGATTAGCCATGAAGGATACATCGGACCGTCCATAAAATCTGGGAAAATAAGGCCACATTTGTAGGCTGCATTTGAAGGAGCCTTCGAATCTGGACGGCGACTCAATGAAATATCTTTGAAAGGAGTCAAAGTGATGCAGACATTTTACCGGTGAGTCAATTTACATGTGGACTCCTAGAAATACGGTCCAGGTTGAAAAAAAAAAAAAGGAAAATTCAGATTCAGACAACTTAATTTATCCCCTGGGGACAATTCTGTTTGCAGACTTTGATGCATCGAGGAACAGAGGTGAAAGTAAGCCGGAACGGCCCGGAACTGCGTTCCGGTGAGAAATGTTCGGACCTCTCCTACCGGAACGGAACCGGAACGCTACGCAAAGCAACTTTCACGACTGGCGGGCTGACCATCGGGAGCACCGAGACGTTTCGCGGTCTGCCCGCAGAACTGGCTGCTCAGTGATTGCACACAGTCAGGTCGCGCTTGATATTTCAATAAACAATCCGTCATGCTGCTCATCAGGGCATCTACTGCACCCCGCTGGAGCTCACACAACGTAACAACGTTAGACAGAAACAAACGCACCCTACTGTCTGTGACAACGTTGGACAGAAACAAACACACCCTACTGTCTCTGACAACGTTGGACAGAAACAAACGCACCCTACTGTCTCTGACAACATTGGACAGAAACAAACACACCCTACTGTCTGTGACAACGTTGGACAGAAACAAACACACGCTACTGTCTGTGACAACGTTGGACAGAAACAAACACACCCTACTGTCTGTGACAACGTTGGACAGAAACAAACGCACCCTACTGTCTCTGACAACATTGGACAGAAACAAACACACCCTACTGTCTCTGACAACATTGGACAGAAACAAACACACCCTACTGTCTGTGACAACGTTGGACAGAAACAAACACACCCTACTGTCTGTGACAACGTTGGACAGAAACAAACACACCCTACTGTCTCTGACAACATTGGACAGAAACAAACACACCCTACTGTCTGTGACAACGTTGGACAGAAACAAACGCACCCTACTGTCTGTGACAACGTTGGACAGGAGCACCTGCCCCCCCTCACCCTCCTCCCGCACCTTTGCAGATGCAGAGCGAGATCGAAACGGCAAAAATAAAGCTGAGGAGTCTTAAAAAGAAAGAAAAAAGCACAGGCCAGAGATGTTGCAAAGTTCTGGAAGATAACCGACATGTTTGTCAGTGAATGAGCAGTGAGACAACAGATCATCCAGCACCACCAGCTTAATAAGTAGGAGCTGATGGATAAAAATAACTTGATAAAACAAAAGTTTAAAGTTGTAACAAAGGATATTACTAATTCTAGAAGATGCTTAACTACATAAAGCAAGATAATTAATGATATGAATGCTGAATTCTTTAGGCTGTATGATATTTTATTTAAAATCCCATTAAGATTAAAAACATTTGTTGTTAGCATATATAGCCATTGAACAAATAGTAAATTACTGAATGTGAATAGCTGGAATTATGGGTGACTTTGAACTTTTCTTACAAAGATGGAAAAGGGAGCAGCGTCTGCCTGTAAGCAGCTGCAAGAGGACTGTAGTCAGCAGTGGTGGACAGCAGCAGTCAGGAATCAGAGCAGGAACCTCCAGGTACAATTTAAGTACAAACTAAACATGCAGGTGATGCTTTTAGATTTATATTTTACTTATGATACTCAGTATGCAATTAACTTTACAGGTGTAGATTATTTAAAGTGTTACTGTCATTCTGCAGAGGAACAACATACACTGAGTGACTATGGTTGACACTGTAGTCTAATTTCTAACTAGTCTGGTACCTGTTAGATTAAAAATAGGATTAGTCTCAAGTTAAGGTGGACGATGGTTTAACCTATTTTATTTGATATGTGTGGTAAGTCCTTTGGCAAACAAATAAAAATGGAAGTGAGGAAACTCAACGTGTTCTTTCTTACAACAGAGAAAAAACTTGAGTGATGTTGAAGTTATTGTTCTGATGCTCTCTCTCCTGAATGAGAACTTAACCTGAAAATAAATGTAGCCTATAACTTGTCATATATTACATGACGTGTCTGATATGTTACATTATGCTCTTATGAATGTGTACAAGACTGAAAAATCAGTCAGAAAAGAGCACGCTCTTGGTATGATGCGAGCACGCAAAGCGCGTGAGCAAAAAAAAAAAAAAAAATCTAGTTGCACAGTTCCTGCAAGAATCTGATCTTACTTTCACCACTGGCGAGGAAAAAAGCAATCCACACACATACACATAGCATCTGTCAATGTGCTGGATAGAGGAAAAATAGAGGATCCAGCCATAAATGCAGAAGTTTCACAATTAGAAAAAAGTGACAAGTGCTTGGCTGGAATAATAGATAACTTTAAAGCAGCATAAAACTTGTGGGTAGTGGGAAGTAGTGGGTAGCATAGTGGTAATGTTGCGGGCTCTGGGGGGGGCAGACCTGGGTTCAAGTCCCTGATAAGGTCCTTAAAGGTTGAATATGGAATACGGACAGAACAGCGACATCACAAGCGTCTAGGTTGTAGTTGCAACGGCAGAAAAACAACTCCAGCCGCTGGGATGCCAGACTCACTGCCGATACGCAAGTGACCAACAGTCTGCAGCATGTCCAACAAGTACCGCAGAGGAGTTTATAACTGACAGCTAACGTTAGCCATGTTAGCAAACAAGCTAGCTTTCCGATCCCGGAGGAAAGTCGCTATTTCCGTGTTTTGACGCTGTGGAAAACGTTTATGTGGGTCCATTTAGTGAAGTCTTCACCTAAATTTACTCCAGGTTTTGCTTTTCTCAGGTCACTCCTCCTCAGAAACAGATAATATCTCCAGGACTCTGAAGCAGCTGCTTCACTCGCCGTGTCCACTGTTTCCCCCTGTAGCAGCCTGACTGTGCCCAAAATATTGTTTCCACACAGAGATCATATTTGGCAACCTGCAATGGCGGCGTGTATTGGCTTATAGACGTAAATATAATATCATTATCGAACCCGTAAAAATCTATTTTGTAATTTTTTTAGGCTAAATATAATTTTTCTAGGAAATGAACTTTCATTCTATACCCCCCCCCCCCAAATGACCTGTGGAGGTTTTTTTTTTTTTTTTTTTTAGAATATAGCTTTTAATAAAAATGTTCCATATTCAACCTTTATCCCCCCCCCCCCCAACTGCTCCTCGGGCGCTTTAAGTAGCAGCCCACTGGTCTCAGGTTCAACCTGAGATGGGTTAAATGCAAAGAATGAATTTCCTAATTGGCTCTCTAATTTGATTAATAAAGTATATGTTTTTCTTAAAATATATATAGTATATGTATTTCTTTAAAACACTTCCATGCTGTCCAGAAATGAACTCTGTTTGCTGAATTACGGCTGTTGTGGAAAAAATTAAATAAGAACTTCTGACAATTATCGAGATGAGAAAGTCCATTCAGGTTTATTAAGAACTTATGCATAAGGAGAGCTGTCACACAGATGCACACGGCATCTGCATGAGAACTCTGATTTACAGAAGAGAAGTTTCCCCCTTATATAGCTTTACAGGTGATGTGTATTTGTTAAAGACGTCATTTGCATGTAAAGAAGAGACAAACAATGGCTCAGACAAAAAGGGAAGTGGATTGAGTGGCTCACAGGAGGTCAGTATCTGCCTTTGGTGACAGACATTTGGTCTCTTGATTAGCTTTAAGATGTGAATTGGTCTTGCAGGAACAATGACTTGATTAGATTTTCTCAGGCACAACTACTTTCTAAGGATGAGTGGATTAAATAATAAAAATTTCCTCCACACGGCGATTTACTTTTTACAACAGTAAAACTTCCCCATCACTCTGAATTCAATGTCAATGCTCGTAAATGATCATAAACATCATATTTAAGAAGGAATAAACTGGTTTTTACCCCCGGCGTCACGCCTGATGGCATGTATATGTGAAAAAAGTGTTTTCATTAGACTTTTGCGAAAAACTGCTTTATCAAAACATCTGGAAAACGTCCTCACTGGAGCGTAAAAACTTTTTTGCACTATTTGAGTCTTTTTTTTTTATGTAGATGCTTCCATCACCAGTTTTTCATCGAGATATTTAAGTCATGAAAAAATTTTAGGTGAAATGGAAACAAAGCTAATCAAATCAAATCAAATTTATTTATATAGCCCTTTACGGTACCCATTGGACACACAAAGTGCTTTACAGCAGGGGTAACAGAAAAAGAGACAACAATGTAAAACATCATAAAAATGTAAAGTTAAATACTGGGAAAAATTAATAACAAAGAAGTTAAGAGCTATGAAAACAACCAACAGAGAATCAGAACAGGCTACTCAGGGGAGCGCAGGGTGTACCTAAAAGAGAGTAAAATCTTTAATAAATAAACTAGTTAGAATTAAAAGCTAGATGAAAAAATAGGTCTTTAGCTTCGATTTAAAAGATCCCAGTTCAGTCGTGAAACGAATGTCGGGGGGCAGCGAGTTCCACAATCTCGGGCCAGCAGCTCAGAACGAGCGGTCGCCCCGCTGTTTCAGCTTCGTTCTTGGGACTTCTAAAAGAAGTTGCCCAAAGGAACGAAGGGCCCTGCTGGGGTCCCGGCGGACTAGCAGGTCAGCCAGATAAGGGGGGGCCAGGCCGTTGAGGGCTTTGAAAACAAACGAAAGTAATTTAAAATCAATTCGGAAGCGGACGGGGAGCCAGTGCAGGGAAGACAGGACGGGGGTTATATGTTCCTGCTTGGACGCGCCCACCTGATGAAATAATCAGGAAAAGGAAGAAAACCAGGGTACGTGATTGGTCAGGAGTGAAAGTGGACATCTTTCCACTTCTCGCCATTACTCCATCTCTGTCCACGAGACATTTCCTTTTTTTTATTTTCGTTGTTTTGACCTTGGCTTCTTTAAACATGCGCTGCTGGCTTTGTTTTTCCACTCACCCAAATTTCCTTTTTGGTCCGCTTTATGGATCACCGCGAGCATCTGGGAATTGTCGTCAAATTTGTCACATCTAGTTAGGTAGAGGATGAAAGCATCGCTTCATTGCATAGGGGAACCATTTGATTACCTGCTTTATTACTCATCAATTTTCGCTTATTCTACTTTTGAAATACAGAGAAGGCACGCACTACCACACGGACAAGTGGACATGTTTTTTCCAGTTCCCGAAACAACAGAAAAAGCCCTGAATGACGTACTAAGTGGCTAGCGGCTATCAAGCCCATAAATGCTGACAGTTCACACTGGAATCCATGGAAACATCTAACAATATGTTTGGATCACTCTGACTGATAAAAAAACATATATTCTGGTCCAACAATTTAAACCCTGTAGTTGTTTTTGTACAGATGATAGAAAACACCATTAAATCTGTGGATGTACAGAATCACAGCCCCACCCACTCTGTTCCCGTCTCCTCAGGACCAAGGGGCAAACTCTGCTGGAAAAGTGTGAAACCAGGAAGTGAAGTTTTTCATTGTAATTCTTTCGTGATCCGCTAGGGGCTCCAAAACAGAGCAAATCCCCATAGACCTCCGTGTTAAAAACGCCAACTTCAGAGCAGAAATAAACATGTTTACAGTCTGGTTCAAAACATCATTTCCACAAATTTTCTAAGGGGGTCGCTGGGCGGCGCCATTATCAACAGTTATGGGCGAAACTTCCGGTGCGCACAGGAAGTAGCAGTTTAGTCGGGTAAAGGATGGAGCTGGTTGCGGAGAATCGTGTTTATGTTTGCGTCTGGATAAAGCTAAAGGATAAAGTTTGCGATTGGATAAAGAAACAAGATGTCCTGGAGTTCAGAGACATCGTGTGTCTGTGGTTGTACATTCTGATCAGGAAGTCCGTCATCAATTTTTTCCATTACCGGTCGTTACGTAGTTAGCACCTAGCATATCACAACTGGATGGGAGCTCTGTAGGGAACACCCTCAATAATAATAAAAATGATAACAAAAATAATAATGATAATAATAATAGTTTATTGCATTTATATGTGCCTTTCAGACCCTCAACATATAATCATAAACATATAGGAGAGAATTAAAAAATAAATAAAAGGATGTGAGATTACAGCGTAGATTTGAATTTAATTAACCAGTTCCTGTGGAGGGACAGCATTGATGGGGAGGTTGAAGCCATACCCATCTAAAAAAAAAAAAAGAAGAAGTTTCCATTTCTTTTATTTGTTTTAAATTC
>JALJCO010008488.1:0-28298 GCA_023101725.1 Atherinomorus stipes | reverse complement strand
GGCCCGATTTTAGAAAGTTTGCGCTTGTTAAAACAGGCACTATCTTCATTACGCACGCAATAATCCATGAGCTGATTTACAAAGCAGGACAAAGGAGGTTGCTGTCAAGGGGCAAAATAGCGCCGCTGTCCATTTGCGCATCTGCTGCAGATGAATATGCAAACAGGGCGTTTCTGCCAGAAGGCGCAAAATATTGGGGAGAACTATACAAAACCTCAGTTTAACACGCGCAATGTGATCTATCAGCCGTTCAACGGAAAAGCGGGGGCAAAGATTGCCGTGTAATTTAGCACGTCTGAAAAGCAGGTATAACTGGCAGCTTTACGCACTGATGGCTGAAAGAATGCTGCACACAGGACTGCAGACATCGGGTCAGAATCATTTTTCATGATGTGTTGGCCCCCACCCACAAAAAACTCAGTGAGGACAACTAAGTAACGTCGCACAAACTGTTGATACTATTTTTACTTCGTTTTGCGTGGGGTGGGGGGCAGTTACGCAATCCAGCGCCTGGCATTGTGCCAAAAGAGCGCGCAGTCTGTGCGTAATATCAGATCATCTTCAACAGCGTGTCCTTATCCATGTCCTTAAACTGACCTCTTTTTACGACCCACAGGGAAACCTGCTGCATTATTTTTATTTATAGTTATTATGAGGAGTTCATTTGCAAAAACAGACAAACATCACTGTGGAAAAACGGAGTTAACTGCTTTTGTTGCTGTCGGGTACAAACGTCCTATCTCCATTTTACATCATTAAAAACCCTCTACTTCACGTGAGCTTGATTTTCTGAAAATATTCAAAAGTAAATAAGAGTTTGTGTGCAAAAGCAGTTAACTCCGTTTTTTCTAAATGGCGTTTGTCTATTTTTGCAAATGAACTCTTCATATTTATCTTATATTCTGTTTTTTATTTGCCTCATTATATCTCTGAAACTAACATCTCTCTATCAGGATGAATTTCATTTTTGCGTTTACCAATGCTCTTCTGAACTTTCCGTGGCGCAGGGGAGAGCGCAAACCAAATCCTCATTTAAATCCTGCTGTTTGCTTTATCTTACAGATTGGCGTGTAATCTTTGTAGATCACCCGCAAACGCTAAAATGACAGCGCACGCTATTTTTTTTTTGCAGGCAAAGACATTAGACTCGCAATTTGGAGTCTTTGTAAATCAGGCCCAATGTGTGACCTACCCGTACTGGACAGAATTTCAATTTTGGGGGTTTTGACCACGAGCTGGATCAGCAATTTAGATGAAAGTTCCTTGTTTTGCATGTATTGAACTGGATGTTGGAAAATTTACTAAATTTGAGTGGGTCAAGAAAGAGATTAAGCCTGAGTCTGTAGAACTTGCAGAACATGCCAATACTGTAACAATTGCGGGGGGGGGGGGGGGGTATTTGGGAATTTTTTATGGAATAAAATATTACACTCTATGCTGCAGCACATAAAGCTGATAAGTGATCAATTCCTAGATGTGCTTTACATGTCCAAGTGCAACATTAATATTAGAGATATTATCGGCTCACCGATATTATCAGACGATATTGGCATTAAAAATGTGATATCAGAAATATATACATATATTTATACATATATAGACAGATATAGATATATTTCTTGCTAAACTAAAAGTTCATTTTATTTCTCATTAATGTACACTCAGCATCCTATCTTGACAGAAAAAACAGAAATGTAGAATTAAAAAAAAAATCTGTTAAAAAAGAAAAACTGAAATATCACATGGTCATGAGTATTCAGACCCTTTACTCAGTACTGAATAGAAGCACCTTTTGAGCTTGTACAGCCATGAGTCTTCTCAGGAATGATGCAACAAGTGTTTCACACCTGGATTTGAGGATCTTCTGCCATTCTTGGCTGCAGATCCTCTCCAGTTCTGTCAGGTTGGATGGTGAACAGTGGTGGACAGACATTTTCAGGTCTCTCCAGAGATGCTCGATTGGGTTTAAGTCAGAGCTCTGGCTGGGCCAGTCAAGAACGGTCCCAGAGTTGTTCTTCAGCCACTCCTTTGTTATTTTATCTGTGTGCTGAGGGTCATTGTCTTGTTGGAAGGTGAACCTTCGGCCCAGTCTGAGGCCCTGAGCACTCTGGAAGAGATTTTCCTCGAGGATCTCTCTGTACTTGGCTGCATTCATCTTTCCTTTAATTGCAACCAGTCGTCCTGTCCCTGCAGCTGAAAAACACACCCCATAACATGATGCTGCCCCCACGATGTTTGTTGGGATCATATTGGGCAGGTGATGAGCAGTTTCTGGTTTTCTCCACACATACTGCTTAGAATTAACTCCAAAAGTTCAATCTTGGTCTCATCAGACCAGAGTCTTATTTCTCACAGTCTGGGAGTCTTTCATGTTTTGTTTTTTTTAGCAAACTCTATGCAGGCTTTTGTGGTGCACCCAAATATGTGCAACCACATTTGGAATTATAGTATTAATCAAAAGATTTAACTTTTTCTTATAAGCACTTAGTGTGTGCAGATATATTGTGGTAATTAATGCAAACATTATTTTACAGTCACGAGATGTAATCCTGCGTGAATATTGGTGAGTAAAGGAGAGAAATGGTAGGCGGAACCTTTGACACTACGGCCGTTCATCCCGGTTGCCTTTATGGGGGAACTTCCTGTTTCCTCCTCAGACGCAATCTGGAGAAAGACTTGAGTGTTCCTGTGTTTCTTGCTCTGAGACTCAACCTTTATTTTACAGATTCTCTTTGTTACTGTGGTCATCGTGCCCGAGACCCGTAACAAATTGTGGGGTCTCGTCCGGGATCTATCCTCTTCAGCAGTCGAGGAAAGATCCAGTGATACAAGAACCACGACAGTGAAAAGGTCGCGATCTGAGCCAAGCCAACTCGTGAGTGTCCAAACGGAGATCGAAGTGGAACAGGATCTTTGTCTCAAAGTGGAACTGCACTATCGTAGGGAAAGCAAAGCGCGTACCAGTCACTACAGAGCTATTACACAAGTTTGAAAACTAAGAAGAAAACAATAAAACCTAAATAATCAATATGTCAACCACACGGAAGGAACTGGTATGGAGTATCAGAGGACGCTTGTTTGCACTCTCCAGCAGAGACCTCTTCGAGTTAGCAAAGAGTCTTGCTACAGAAAACGAGGACACAGTACAGGTCAGCGAGGGAGATAAAGAGGGCTGTATGGACTACATCACCTCTTACCTGCAATCCCCAACTCTGCTGCTACTCGAGGATGAAGGCATGAGTCAATTGCTAGCGCTGGGAGGATCTGATTGACCGAGTGATCCAAACAAGCAACCCATTGTGCAATCCCCCGGCTGATGGAGCTACAACACCAAACACCCTCAGCCCACGCCCATCTGATAAGTTGCCAGACCCACCAACTGATAACCAAGAAGACATTCAAACTAAAGCAGACACAGAAAGTGAATCAGTGCAAGAACTGAAGAAAGCGTATGAGAGACTGGGAGAGAGAATCAGATTTGCAGAACAGACATCCCAATTATCAGCTACGCCCAGTCCTCAGAGTCACCTAATGTCATTTCCAGAGAGACCTGTCACCCTCAAAGATCTTGCTTACCTGTCTCGCAAAGAATTCAAAGTGCTCGGAGGGCAAATTGGAGACAGTAATTCTGAGCTTAGCTACAACAGTCTTACAAAGCAGATCAATGAAGGAATAAAGGAAGGGTTTGCACCAGCGGAAATCGTGAGAGGTGTGCTAAGAATTGTGAAACCTGGTACCTTCAGGGACATGCTTATGCTCAAAGATGAACTGTCGCTTCCTGAACTTCAGGGCTTCCTCAGGTCCCACCTTGGAGAAAAGGCCACAACTGAAATGTTCCAGGAGCTAATGTGCGCTAGACAGTCTGAACAAGAGTCACCCCAACAGTTTTTATATAGAATGATTGGGCTCAAGCAGAAACTTATCTTTCAGTCAAAGCATGCCAATACTGACATTTCTTACGACCCAAGAACTATCCAGGAAGTCTTCCTGCACACAATCTATCAAGGCCTGGGAGTTAAGTATGCAGATTTGCGACGAAGACTAAGACCTCTCACCTCAGATAGCAACGTCACGGATGAAGAGATTCTTAGAGAGGTCACAAAGATTATTAGTGACGAGAACGAGCATCAGCGGCGATTAGGCCAAGTTACCCGCCAAAGGCCAACACAAGCTCAAAGTGCAGTGGTTGAAACAAAAGACAAAATAGTTAAAGAACAGCAAGCCTCACAGACAATCAGACAGCTGGCCGCACAAGTTGAGACTTTAACCAGCATGGTGGCCACCCTAATGGAACGTGGATCTGCAAACTCCTACAACCCGCCCCCTCAACGCCTCCAGCCATCAACTAACCAACTCACTACACCCCAAAAGAAAACTTCTTTATGCCAGAAATGCATTGAGCAGAACTTGCAGGACTGTAGTCATTGCTTTGTGTGCGGCGAGTCAGGACACAGAGCAGTTGGGTGCCTAAAGCGGTCCAAGATTCAGGGAAACTGGAATCGGCCTCTGTCACGGGACAGTCAGAGGCCAGTGCAGGACCCCAGTCCCAGTCAGTAAAGTCTGCCTCTGCACAATCTGCGACTCAACGCTCCAGGCACTGCAGTAAGCAGTTGAGAAATCCATTCTAAACCTGACAAAAGAAAACACTGTGCGTCATCCCATCAGAGTCCTGCAAGATGCAAAGTTCCTCTGGTCGGCAAGAAAAGCCTACTTAAATGCCTGATTGGTGGGTATCCCGTGACAGTGTTATTTGACTCAGGCTCACAAGTGAGCATAGTTGATCGACAATGGGTCAAAAGATACATCCCTAGCTACCGAGTGAGACCACTCCAGGAGCTGCTAAATGATGAACTTGAGGTCTATGCAGTTAATGGCCAAGTAGTCCCTTATGATGGGTGGGTTGAGCTGACCGTCACCCTGGCTGGTCATGAAAATCCAAACCTCACTGTACAAGCTCCATTCCTAGTCAGTCAGCTGTCACTGCCGCAACCACTAGTAGGAGCTAATGTGCTAGGAGCCATCATCCAAAGACAAGAGTCAGATGAAGAAGCTACTGCTGTACTCTATAATCTACTGCGCAGAGCATTTGAAATGGATGAAAACCAGGTTGAGGCCATGGTTAACTTCATTCAAGTACCAGAAAGACCAGACTGTGGCCCAACCACATTGAGGATTGGTAAAGACAACGTAACCATCCCAGCTGGCAAAGCAGTTCAAGTATGGTGCAAGGTGCCCCAGAACTTTGACACCTCTGATCCTCTTGTACTCTATGAATCTGCCGAAGAGAACGTTGCCTTAAGACACCTAAGTGTAGGGGATGGGCTTTTAGAAATACACAACCCCCAGAGACCCTTTGTGAAAATCCCCATTTCCAATCATTCAAAACATGAGGTAATCCTACTAAAAAGAACAACCTTAGGTACCATTCAACATGTTGCCAAGGTCATTGAAACTGAATCGCCAGAGCCACCCACAATACAACCCACACAGACAGCACAGACAGCAGTGACCGTGGTCAAGGAAAACGAAACAACTTCTCCTCGCAAACCTCCTGCTGAGTCCTGGCTACCCCCAGTCGACCTTAGCCATCTGAGTCCAGACCAGCGACAGTCAGTTGAGAAAGTGTTAATCGAAGAGTGTGAGGCATTCTCCCGCGATAGTGCAGATATAGGCTGTATCCCTTCACTGCAAATGGAAATCAATCTCAAAGATGACACGCCAGTTCAGAGGGCCTATGCCTCCATCCCAAAACCTCTTTACAGGGAGGTAAAAGAGTACATCCAAGAACTGATAGTCAAAGGATGGATTGTTAAATCTCAGTCGCCTTATGCAGCCCCGGTCATCTGCGTAAGAAAGAAGGATGGATCGTTACGCCTGTGTATCGATTATCGCCTTCTAAATAGCAAAACAGTCCCAGACAGGCACCCGCTCCCCGGATCCAGGACCTCACTGACTCTCTTGGAGGTTATAGTTGGTTTTCGATCCTGGATCAGGGTAAAGCCTACCATCAGGGTTTTATCGAAGAAGGCTCAAGATACCTGACTGCATTCACCACTCCATGGGGCCTCTACGAATGGGTGAGAATACCCTTTGGATTGTCAAACGCCCCCGCAGCCTTTCAACGGAGCATGGAAGAAATGCTCGACCTACTCCGTGATGAGTGCTGCATTCCCTATCTCGATGATGTGCTCTGTTTCTCCAAGTCATTCGATGAACATGTCCAAGTGCTGCAGAAAGTCCTCAAAGCTTTACAACGTCATGGAGCTAAACTAAAGCCTGAGAAGTGTGAGTTGTTCCGGAAGGAAGTCCGATATGTCGGTCGTCTAGTGTCAGAAGAAGGTGTGAAGGTGGACCCTAAAGACATTGAGGCTGTGCAGGCGCTCAAAAACAGGAAACCACAAACAGTTGGAGAAGTCAGGCAACTCTTGGGATTCCTGAGTTATTATAGGACATATGTGCAGGACTTTTCACGCATTGCAAAACCTCTGTATGACCTACTCCAAGTTAAGTCAGACCCATCATCACCAAAATCTACCAGAGGCAGAACAAAGGGGCCTCAGTACTCGTCTCGAGCTCCAGTGCAATGGGACGAAGAACACCAAGAGATCCTTGAAAGCTTGATCGACATGCTGACTCAGCCACCAGTGCTGGCGTACCCTGACTTCACCCGCCCTTTTATACTCCACACAGACGCATCGCAGAAGGGGCTCGGAGCGGTCCTGTGCCAGAACCAGGACAGCAGGATGCGAGTGATTGGGTACGGGTCGCGCACGTTAACACCTGCAGAACGGAACTACCACTTACACAGTGGGAAGCTGGAGTTTCTAGCACTGAAGTGGGCAGTCTGTGACAAGTTTAGAGATTACCTATTCTATGCCCCACATTTCACCATTTTTACAGATAATAACCCCCCCCTTGACGTATGTCCTCAGCACCGCAAAGCTCAACTGCAGTCGGACATCGTTGGGTGGGTCAACTGGCAGATTTCCACTTTGAGATAAAATACCGTCCAGGAAAAGTCAATATAGACGCTGATGTGTTGTCCCGTTGCCCCCCGACATCGAAGCCTTCATGAAAGAGTGCTCAGCGGAACTGTCAGAAGAGGCTGTGGATGCAGTATGGGAAGGAAGCAGGAAGGCCAAGCAAGGTGATGTAGCATGGATTGCAGCTCTCAACCTCTCCTCACCAGGGCTGTCAATCAAAGAACCCTCTGACATCCATCAGTCATGACAAGTTGGTCCAAGAACAAAAAGCGGACCCAACCATTGGAAAAGTCATGGAAATGAAAGAGAAAGACATCACACCGACAGAAGAAGAAAGAGTCAAGGTTGATACAAACACAAAGAAACTGCTGAGGGAGTGGAGTCGGTTGCACCTAGAGAATGGCCTTCTCTACAGAAAGACCACAGAACGTAAGCAACTGGTTCTGCCTGCTGTTTATAAACAGACTGTCCTCATACACCTCCACAACAAAATGGGCCATGTCGGTGTAGAGAAAGTCCTGAGCCTAGCCCGAGATCGGTTCTATTGGCCTTTCATGAAAAGAGAGATCGAGGAATATGTCACGAAAAAGTGCCTTTGCATAAAGCAAAAGAAACCAGCAACACACGAGAGAGCTCCAATGGGTAGCATAGTCTCCAACTCCCCACTCGAACTTGTTTTGTATTGACTTTCTGCATCTGGAGTCTTGCAAAGGTGGATTTGAATACATCCTACTTGTAGTGGACCATTTCACCAGGTTCGCGCAAGCTTACGCCACCAAGAATAAGGCTGCAAAGACAGCAGCGGATCGTCTTTTCAATGACTTCATACCCAGATTCGGATATCCATCCAAGCTCCATCACGATCAGGGTCGTGAATTTGAGAACGAGCTGTTCAAATCCCTGAGAGAGCTTGCAGGAGTTGGTCATTCAAGGACTTCCCCCTATCATCCTCAGTGCAACCCTGCTGAAAGACTAAATCGCACTTTGTTACAGATGCTCCGTACACTGGGAGAGAAGGAGAAACAAAATTGGAAAGAACACCTACCTCATGTGATCCATGCTTACAATTGTACTAAGCATGAGGCCACTGGTTTCTCTCCATACTACTTGTTGTATGGCAGACACCCTTGCCTCCCAGTAGACCTCCTCTTTGGCCTCATGACAGAAGAAGATATCAGAAACATCGCAGGGATATGCACAGAAATGGAAAGGAAAAATGACAGAGGCATATCGGATTGCAAGTGCGAACAGTCAAAAGTCGAGCTCCAAAGGCAAAGCAAATTATGACAGAAGATGCAAAGGAGTAACACTACAGATCGGGGGGGGGGGGGGACAGAGTACTTGTACGTAATCTGAGTGAAAGAGGTGGCCCTGGAAAGTTACGGCCTTACTGGGAACAAGCTGTCTACATCGTGAGAGAGCAGATTGGAGAAAATCCTGTCTACAAGGTGAGCCCAGAGACAGGAAACCGCCCTAGCTGCACTCTGCACAGAAACTTGCTGCTACAAGTGAACGACTTGCCAGTAGATATTATCCAAAGTCCAGCTGCCAAGTCACGAAAGATAAATAACAAATCCACAGCAAGATCAAAGGCAACAGGAAAGACTCAAAGTCCTGAAACCAGTGACTCAGAGGAAGATGAAGCCCCCCCCCCCCTACTGGTTTCGTGTACCCAAATATCTGCAGGAGAGCCAACGGCCAACTGGACAAAGCAGGCCTCAACCAAGCCAGACAGGACAAATAGAAAGGGTTCACGTTCAACTTGATGGAGAAAGAGACAAAGTCCCAGAAGAGAAACAAATGAGCCAGAGACAAAATGAACAAGACACAGACCCACACCAACGAGATGAAAACTTGGAAGTACCTCAGCTTCACCGAGAGGAGCACACCCCCCCCCCCCCCCCCCCCCCCCCCCCCCCCCCCCCCCCCCCCCCCCCCCCCAGGAGCCCAGACCTGAACCAGCAGCTGATGCTGAGGAAGCACCAAGTCCTGAGCCAGACCAGGACCATCATCCCGAATCGCCACCCCGTCTGAGGCAGTCCACCAGGCAGAGACGACCCAACACAGTCTTCACTTACCCATCCCTGGGTCAGCCAACCTACCAGCATCACCCGTCAGTAAACGCTTCCAGCGTGCCAAGCACTATATCCTTTTCTGCATTACCCCCCCCCCCCTTCCCCTCACCCCCTGACCCCATTACCCCCCCACACCTCCTTCCTTGCCCCTAGTCCTTATCTACCAGTGTCATATGCTGTTTGTTGCTACTGAATGCACAAGAGACTTGAAAACGAAGGACACGTCACATTTCAGAGACTTTTGAAAAGAGACTTTATTAGTTTAGGGGGGGGGGGGGGGGGGGGGGGGGGGGGGGGGGGGGGGGGGGGGGGGGGGGGGGGGGGGGGGGGGGGGGGGGGGGGGGGGGGGGGGGGGGGGGGGGGGGGGGGGGGGGGGCGGGGGGGGCCGGGCGGGCCCGGGGGGGGGGGGGGTTCTGAGCCGAATGAGTCAAGTGTCGGGAGCCACTTCTGTTGTTGGGGAGCGTGGGGTGCACCCAAATATGTGCAACCACATTTGGAATTATAGTATTAATCAAAAGATTTAACTTTTTCTTATAAGCACTTAGTGTGTGCAGATATATTGTGGTAATTAATGCAAACATTATTTTACAGTCACGAGATGTAATCCTGCGTGAATATTGGTGAGTAAAGGAGAGAAATGGTAGGCGGAACCTTTGACACTACGGCCGTTCATCCCGGTTGCCTTTATGGGGGAACTTCCTGTTTCCTCCTCAGACGCAATCTGGAGAAAGACTTGAGTGTTCCTGTGTTTCTTGCTCTGAGACTCAACCTTTATTTTACAGGTCAGTACTTGGTTAAAACCGCCCATACATGAGAGCTTTAAGCTTTGTACTCCTTCTGTAAGTGACAGATAGTAATGTTGTGACGATGTGTGAAACTTTTGATCACTTTTGTAAAAGTTTATTTAGCCGCCGTGCCAGTAAGGGCGGGAAAGCCGAGCCGCATTGTGCCTGTAATCTCGCGAGATTTCGTCTGTAATCTCACGTTCTCGCAGAGGTTCGCTCGCTCGTTTGAAATCCATCCCTGTTGATAGTAAACTCAGATACTAGTTTCTTTACAATTTGTATATCGCTCCGAAATCGTTTGAGAAGACTCTTGATGTGACTTCATGTGTTTAATGAATCTAGAATATTTGTTAAGGTTTAAAGCAGTGATGACAATCACTATGTTGCATAAGTGTTGGTTTATCACATGGAAGAATGTTTGGGTGTAGTCATGTTAAGATGATTAATTTACATACTAAAGTGCATTGTCTGTATCTGAATAAGTTTATTGAACTTAAGAGTATAAATGAGCAATCCTGAATTTTGCACTATGTTCATTGAAGACAAAATGATATTTAAAGGTCTTGTGTAGTCTGTGTGTCAACTGAAACTGTGCTAAGCAGTAATAACAGTTACAGTAATTACAGGTGCAGATTGCTGTAATTGACTTTGTTTGGACTTTATTAGTTAATGTAAATAGGACAAGGAAGATGCACTGGTTGTAAATTTATGTGTTGAATCAATCTAAGAGACGCAATCTGGAGAAAGACTTGAGTGTTCCTGTGTTTCTTGCTCTGAGACTCAACCTTTATTTTACAGATTCTCTTTTGTTACTGTGGTCATCGTGCCCGAGACCCGTAACACTTTCATGTCTTGCACTGAGGAGAAGCTTCCGTTGGGCCATCTGCCATGAAGCCCTGACTGGTGGAGGCTGCAGTGACAGTTGACTTCGTGGAACTTTTTTCCATCTCCCTACTGCATCTCTGGAGCTCAGCCACAGTGATCTTTGGGTTCTTACCTCTCTCACCAAGGCTCAGCTCCCACGATTGCTTGGGTTTGGCTGGACAGATTGGTCCAAGAAGAGTTCTGGTCGTCCCAAACTTCTTCCATGTAAGGACTATGGAGGCCATCGTGCTCTTAGGAACCTTTAGTGCTGCAGAAATTCTTTTGTAACCTTCTCCAGATCTGTGCTTCACCACAATTCTGTCTCTGAGCTCCTTGGACAGTTCCTTCCACCTCATGATTCTCATCTACTCTGACATGCACTGTGAGCTGTAAGGTCTTATACAGACAAGTGTGTGCATTTTCCTAATCAAGTCCAATCAGTTTAATTAAACACAGCTGGACTCCAATGAAGGAGTAGAACCATCTCAAGGAGGATCAGAAGATATGGACAGCATGAGAGTTAAATATGAGTGTCACTGCAAAGGGTCTGAATACTTATGACCAAGTGATATTTCAGTTTTTCTTTTTTTTAATAAATTGCCAAAAAATTCTACACTTCTGTTTTTTTCTGTCAAGATGGAGTGCTGAGTGTACATTAATGATAGATAAAATTAACTTTTTGATTTTAGAAAAAGGCTGCAATGAAACAAAGAGTACAAAGTTTAAAGGGGTCTGAAGACTTCCCTTACCCACTGTATATAACTGTATATATACATATAAATATATATATATATATATATATACAGGTATACGTGTATGATTGTATGTATATAGACACTGAGTTGAGTCGTGACCAAAGATGTACTGATGTACTCTAACGTTAAATTCTTGAAACACAAAGGCAGTGGGGGGTGTCTCTGCTTGCATCTGATCACCTCATCAATCCTTATCTGTGAGTGTTATGAGTGTTAACGTCTTCCAGCTGCATGTGAGGTTCAGGAGGTTGTCTGGCCTTGAGCTGAATTACAGTATAAGCACAGGAGCATTGCTGTTATGTGAGAGAGAGATCATCTCAGGACATGAGAGTAAAGTTGTATTGATTTTGTGGTACATCAAGGTCACTTCCTCTCCATGCCTCCCCGTCTTTGAGCGTGCATGCGTGTGTGTGTTTCACCGTGTGAAGGGCAAACAATGAAAAGTGTCATCCTTGACTATGTAGTCTCTAAACTGAGGATAGCTTAACTTAAAGTTAGTTTAGGAGCTTACAATCTTCTTTTCAGCCTTAAAGGTGTCTTCATTGTGATACAAAGAGGGCATAGATCCTGCAAAGTCTTAACTTTTTGGTGATGTAAAAAAAAAAGACTGGTAAACAAAAAAAATAATAAAAAGACAACTGAAGCCTGAATAAATAAAACAAAATGAATCAGTCCTGGTTGAATTCTTACATGACACTGATCTGCAGCCTGTGAATAAATGCTGGACACAAGATGATGCATAAATTAGCTCTTTGCAGCTTCTTAGTCACATTTGCTCAGGAAATCTGTAACCTATCCAGTTTGCACAAAAATACATATTTGTGTGCTACAGTCAGTGCATAGAAAGAAGAGCAGGATCAGTGCCTCCACATGAAGACTCTCCCTGTGGTTCAGATGCCAGAGAAAAGCCAACCTCACATCTGTGTGGAATACTAAAAATTGTGTCAGAAAGTGCTGGCAAATATTTCTGTACACCAGTGTGCTCTGTGGGGAGCAGAGTCCAGACAACTGAGCAATCCCTCTAGTTTTTATCCACTTCCCAATCTCTCCCCTAAATTCCTCCATCATTTTATGGTCTCTGTAGCCAGATTTAAATGTGATATAGTGCTATTTTCCCATCTCATTCCCTTTTATTGGTCCATTATGTCTTTTTAATGCAATGACCACTCCCCAAAGGCAACCACTATCACTGCACACACACTGGCAGGCTTCTCTCAGGCGAGAACAAGAGGCCCCACATGTACAGAGACATCAATAATACAACTGAAACATCCCTCACCACCATTTGCTTCTAAAAATAGACCTCCATTTTTGTTTAATATTTCATTTGCTCCTTCTAGCGCTCTCTTTGGGTTTCTCCTCTTCTTTATTCATTGTCTTTAAATAGCTGATGAGAAAAGATATCAACAGATGAGTCTGCACTTCCACCTTCCCACTTTATTTCAGGGTGAGTATTAATCAGTACATTTAAGTGTTCTACCCTCAAAAACCATCAAATTGAGTTGAAGTTGTAGTTGTAGAATGGGCTAAAACAATGGAGCAATGAGGGATGTTGAGACTTCACCGTGGAAACTTATGTCAAATATATGAATTAAAGTTTTCAGAGTTCAACACCGACATAAACTAAAAGTGCCATGCTTTATGGGTTGTCAGCTCAGGAAAGAACTTGTTGAATCATAAATTAGTAATGCTACCTATCAAAGCACTGCCGTGCACTCTGTCACACTGCCACGGGAACTTACAAGCCATCAGTTGGTGATACAGAAACAGCAAAAATATGTTTCATGTTGGGTCTTTTATGTTTCCAAGTGCTGAAATTGAACTAGCTCAGAATATTTGCTCAATGCAACTAATTTTATGTGGAAAACATGTTTTCTTTGCATATTCTTCATAACAGAATTAACCTATTCCCCTTTTTGTTGTGAGGTATAATGTGAACCTTATGTTGCTTCTTGGGCTTCAAGAGGAACATGGCTGGCAACCTTTTGTCCCGAAAAATTATTAAATGGCTTCTTTGATGAGAAATGCACACAGATCCTGGAGAACAGAGCAGGGGAACCCTTTTCAGATCAATAGATCAACAGCTTAAGTTCTGCACAGTGACTTATTAATGTGAATCAGGTGTGTTCGAGCAGAGAAACATCTAACCTGCAAGACTTCAGTCTGCACCCCTTGAGATCAGGTTCCCCGCCCCTGTTTTAAGAGAAAAATTGATGGAGAACGGTGATGAAAGTCTGAAGCAGAGATGATCACAACGTTAATTAAATTTTGCTGAGTCAGAAAAAACAAAGAAAAATTTGCTTTGATTTTCATTTCTGTAGAATTCAGAGTGAAGATGAGGTATGAAAAGTGGTGGGAAATACCAATTTTGAATGGCTGAGAATGAACTAGAGGAAAAGAAAAATAATAAGTAAAGGGGAGGGGGAAGGATCGGCAAGAAAAAGCAGACGAAGAAGATGAAGAAGTAAACACGCCTTCTAGGAATGATTTTGGATTGACACTTACCCATCACTCTTGATACAACTTGATGGTGCAAACTTTGAACATTTGATATGATTTTACATCACTTCTTTATATTTCTATGATTTATTTCTCATCAGATTACATCTTTATCCCCATCATTGATCCATGATGTGTATTAGCAGCAGAATTTCCTCACCTAGCTTTTTATTTCCATCACATGCAGTTTCCTTTCATTTGTGTTCATATTTTACACATCAGTGCTTGATTTCACTCGTTTATTATGGGACATATTCAGGATTACACACAATTATATCTCTTACTTTAGTTTTAGAAGTAAAGCCTAAATTATCCAAACAAAAGTGAGACAAGACAGCCAGGAAATGGTGAAACAAAGAAATGACTTTTTATTAAATGAATCTATAACCTGACTGTATTTTTCTGCTTCAGCTGAATATATTTCCACTGCAATAAAACCATGTTTGTTCTCATCCTTCGAGCTTTTCTGTTTCAGTAACTCATTAGAAGGACGCTCATGCATGTGCGTCAAATATAATCTATTATTACAGGCGTTTTGTAAATAAAACGAGGGCATTCATGGTGGCATAATTACTGTGTGTGAGCTTTAATCCATCATCAGCAACGCAGATGATAAAAGTAGGAACGGAACGCTTACCGAGACAAGTGTGCATATTCAAACCCAAGTTAATCGTGCATCACATGTTCTCTCCATCTCCCCGATCCTCGCATGCAGGTTTTCATCCCACTGAACAAACACGAGTTGCTTCAACGTGGGAGATGATTTCAGAGGTGGGTGAGTTCACCTTGTGTGTGTTTTCCTGAGTTGCTCCGTATGCAGTTTCAGCTCTTTGGTTGATGTTGTCCCAGATGGACTGAAAAAAACGAGGAAGGAAAGAAAGAACCTCCTGGTTGGAGCTGACTTCATATGAGGGTCCGACATGAGTCCCATCACTGGAATAACAGCAATTAAGATTTAATGATATCACCTCAATGACACTTATAAATAATATTGCTATTTTCTTTATGAAATGGCAGTGTGTGTGCTTTTTAGCGTCACATTTTAACTTGCACTCATTATTCATCTCCTTTTTAGCCGCCTGCTCTGCAACAATAACTTCAAACAAAAGTAAACAATGGATTAATTTTGTTTGCTTTAACCTCATAAATCATTTGAGATTATTGTCTTAAGATGTTGGGGAACAGGCCCGGTGTAATGAAGCGTGCAAATTGGTTTCGGCAGGCAAGATTACAATAGAATTAGTGTCAGCATATAGTTTACCTGACAACATCTTCATGTAATGATAATGATACGCTTTGCTTTATTTCCAAATATTGTTTGGGTCATGTTAACAACGAAAATCCTTTGAAGAATCTTAATTTAGGCAGGAGAGTATGCAACATTGCAGGGTAATGCATCATTAGGACTTGGATTCAAGCATTCCCTATTTCATAAGAATAAGTTTGTTTTTACTATTAAATGGTCTTTGTGAACAAAGAACATTTGGATCCTCCAACCCGTCATTAGAAAGCACTCATGCTCTGCCTATAAATAACAGTGCTGCAAAAGCAGATTCGTGATGCCAAAGGAGACTTTTCAGAAGTGCTGGATTTGGCCGCCTTCTACCTACTTTAAAATCAATCATGATATAAAAGTCTCCGTTCTCAGAGGACTTCACACAAGCCTTCTCTTTTCCACTTACCCCAGACACAGAGACTGTGTGTCTCTGACAAAAATCTGATAGTTTTTAAAATCTAAATTTGTTAACAAAATGTTTCTGTTCAGTAAAACACTCCACCAGTTAAACTCACTTAGTTTGAATGCACTTTGCACAGTTTGGTGAATTAAGACAAATGTAATTGTCTGTGGGTTTTGTAATGTGTATATCCATAGGTTTTATGTTTCTGTATTTTGGCGTAACAGTACTCTGGATTTAATGATTGAGGTTATCATGATCCTTTCTTCCATTTCTGTGCATTATTTTTCCTGTTTGTTTGCTTCCCACTTGATTTTTGCTAATCAGATTGCCCACTTCTGTTCCTGCCATCCACACCATGTTGAAATGAGTCATTACTTTTTCTTTTTATCTCTGCTTTGTTTTCATTCTTCAACTTATTTGGATTTCGGGGCTTTCTCAGACTTCCCGCCCACCAGACATTTCTCTTTGTTGTTGTTTGTGCAAAAGTTTTCTTAAATCAAGTTCAGTCTGTGCTTCACTTTGCACTTTACTTTTTCCTCATTCTTCCACCTCTTGTCGTTGAGTTTTACTGGATCTTGACTTCTTCTAGTGCACACATGTAATGGACAGATCAACCTCCCAATGATGCTGTGTGCTACTGTGTTTTGACGGTTTACATTGGCCAATAGTTTTGCTTGTTTAGCAGTCAGATCTTATCAATGTATTGTGAACCAACAATAAAGGAAGAGAACCTAATTAATTAAAATACTGTTCAAATATCCCACTACTGCAAAGGAGGTAGGGAATGGTTAGTCAGACATAGGCAGCCTGTCTTTTTTTCTGTCCATACAAAATCAATCTTGTCCAGCATCAACAATGATTCTCAAAAGAATATAAGCTGAACTTGGCAAATTTTAGTTTTGTGTTCAGTGTGTCTTAAGAAAAAGGAAAATGGGTAAGTGGAGGACAAAAATGGAAATGACAGGCATAAAACCTTTGAACAGTATTTGAAAGTTATGCACTGAGGAAGTAGGGGGGTGAGGATCCTGAAAAGACCTGGTAAGACCTGAGAGATGCATCTGGACCTACAGGTGATCTATCTACTGTTCAATGAAGCCTCACTAGAAATGGTCCCCACGGAAGGATGGCTGTCAAGAAGCTGTCCTGAAGGAAGGGAAGTGGAGAGAAAAGGCTGACGCATGCCAACGACACAAGAACTGGACTGAAAATCAGTGACTACAGATCGTATGGTGTGATGAATCCTCCCCAGAGCTTTGACAACTTCCAGATGAGACATTTGAAATGTCCTTCAGAAGCCTAAAGAACTGTTCCTGAGGACTACTAAGAGAAATTTCAGTTTATATGGATTCAATTAAAGAATAAATGCCAAATATTGACTACCAAGTTTATTAGAATTATTATTTTTGCCACTCTATTTTCATTTATGTTGAGATATTTCGATAAATTGATTTAGATATTTCCCATTTTACGGCAATACATGAAGAAATGGAAGTGGACTTTTGCATACTGTAGGTCTGTGGATTTCATTTACTAGAGATTTCATTGTCGTTTTCTAAATTATATTATTCTGTACAAGATGTAAAGTCATTTCAGTCAAACTGGTTTGACTCCACTCATAAATAGTTCATTCTTACATACAGTTGAGCCTTTCAACATACTTGGTTCCTCAAAGTGTGTTTCTTATTCACCCCAACGGCACTTATTCATGCACTCGACATGCTGCGGTGTTTTTCTACAATCACACAGCAATTAGCATATCAGGGCCAATTTGGGGTTTGGTTTCTTGCCCATGGATACATTGAGATTTTGAGGAGCTGTGGGATTCAACCCCCAATCTTCTGATTGGAAGATGACCGAGCCACGGGGCGCCCAATAGCTGATAGAAAATTGATTAACTGAAGGCAGCATACACACCAAGGTTTCAGTGGCACTCCAAGGCCAATAAATGAGAAAAATGCTTATTTATAACTTATTTGCAACAACAAATAAAACATGCTCCCACTGAAATTGTTTTTTTTTTTTTAATAGCATTATGATAATTTTTATCAACGTAGGTTTAGTCAAGTCAACTGGACTGGAGCTCGACTCAACTCTCAGCCCTTGTCCTGCCTCTCGCTGATAAAGAGGACACTTCAAGGACCACAACTGTTTAAGAGGGTGTATTTACGTCAAAGTATAGAGAAATCTTCACTTAAAAGAGACAGATGACTGAGTCATCACCTCTCCGCCAACAATAGCATCTTCTCAGCTATCCAGGGGATTGACAACACTTAACCAGACACACTACAGTATGGACAATGGTCCTTCTAATGAGACCTAAGGTGAGTCACAACTCTCATGGTTTCACAGGTAGAATCTCCCACTATGTCTCCATCAGACAGTAACTGACAGCAAAATATTTTCAAGAAAGCAGTCCAGATGGTTTGACTCAACCTATGACCAGGACAAATAAAGAACCTTCATAGACATCAAAGCAAAGCTGGATTAGTTATAGTTATGTATATTCCAAGATGGATGGATTATATATCCTAACTTACTTAGTTGAGCTCCTGATTGCCTTCTTATTGCCATATTTCTTTGTGCCACCATGGGATATAAATCCCTTTAAAAAGAAGAAAACACCAGCAGAAGAAAACAGGAAGAGGAGAGCTGTCAAAGAAGAATAAATGCCCATCTTGTTGGTCTTCCAACCTAGGGTCAAACATGCACCTCCAAACCAAAGATACTTACAGAAAGATACAAGAATAAAGAGAAACGTGTTTTTTTTAATGCTATACGTTAATGGTTTCAATTCATGGAAAAGAGTCGGGGAAAAGTGTTTACCCTCATTTAAGTTTTGTTCATAGATTTTTTTTACGTTTCTGCTTGCAAACGTTTCTTCTTGTTTTTCTACCTTGAACATAGTTTTCTGCAGCAGAGGGATCATGTAAACACACCAGCGAGATTCCATTAGTATTCTGCACTCCTAGCTCACTGTATTTCAGGCTTAGTTTTGCATTTGCTCAACAAGAACTTCAATTACATCAGAGAGACTCTAGCTGACGGTTTGTGGTTACACAAGTGGAGTTTCATCACTGAGCGTTCTTAGATATTTGTGCTTAGTCAGAATACTAAAAGCTACATTCTCCAGTAGACTTTACAGGGCCTTGCCATATGCTGCAGTGGTGCATCCTCACAAACGGCCTGCGGGTACTCTACATGCACATAAGCATGGTGCCTCTATATTACTCTTTAAAAAGCCCTGCTCATTGAACATTCAGGGTGCTTTTGGAGCAGGCATCACAACATCCTCTTTAAAATGAATAGATGTACTTTTCCATTTTGGAATATGACTGTAACCAATGAATCTGTTTGCCCTCTAGTTCTCTGGAGAGAAGCCCTCTCAGTGTAGAGGCAAATAACTTTATAAAGTGTAATAATGATGAAAAAAGGCCTCTGTTTTTTTTTGTTTTTTTAAACTAATTCCATACTGGTTTTATGAGCCCACCAATTTTCACCAAAGTGGCTAAAAATGGTGACAGATCATTTGCCTCTTTTCTGAATTGAATTAAACTTGGTGGAAAGTTGGAACCGTGGACAAAAGGATCTACACTGTATCAAGTTGTGGTGGTTTTGGGTCCCTTATTTATCCTCAGATGGTAAATTAATTCTGCAGCATAAACTTTTTTATACACAATTAATTGGTAGTAGTCATGACAAATAATTCATCAAGTACAATTCTAGCCGTATCTGTAAGTAAGCTGAAGAAGCCTCTGACTGAATACACTTGTTTGATCACTGCCAGGGTGTGAAGCGTTGTTCATTATGTTGAGTTGCTTTTCCTGAATTTTTATTTTGCTTTAAATTAACTCCAGGGACCCTAAAGTAGTCCCCCAGCACAAGGATTGACTTTTTTTTTACTCAGTTTATTTCTATCGGTTTCTTTATTAGCTGCGTGGGGTAAATTTAACAAAACCTTTTTTTTTATTCCCAAGATACCTTAGCTTGTGATGTTACAGTCAATCGATGTGAAATTGGTTTTAGTAAACATGATTTTTAAACATTGTGCAGAAAAATAGAAGGTCTCTGAGGCTCAGCAGTCTGCCTACTCTAGAGTCACATCTCCAAGCTCAGCAGCTGTCAATTCAAACTGTGTGTGCCTCACAGGTGCCAGCTCCACTCTGCCTCTTATAAGCCTTTGTGCATCGATCAAAGCAAACCACCTGCCTGGGTTTCAGAACGCAGTACTGTGTATGTCTCTCTACAAAGTCAAACTGACCAGCCTCCTAACTTACTGGGGTTCGATATTGTCACAGTCAATATGACACCAAAAACCCAAGCTGCGTGTGTACCATAGTATACCATCTAAAGTACTGTATGTAAGCTGTCAGTGTGCGACTGAATGAAGGATGGGATGTGAGCTGGTGTGAAGTGGTTGAAAAGTTGTGCTGTAACAAAAAGAGGACAATGTCATTTGGTGGTACATCAATGTGTCATAGTGACATATGGTGTGATAGCTTCTCGTTTCTGATATCCAAAAACTGGTCATAGTTTGTGGTTTTTCAATGATTCCCACAACAACTCCATAGGAAACTTTTTTTAAAGTCTATATTTAATTTGCTTTCTTTCCGTTTGGTTGGGTTTAAACCTCTTGGTTAGGTTTAGACATTAACATTGAATCAATCCTCTCACGTCACATCTGAGTTTCCTTTTCAGGTTGTATCCAGCCCGTGGCTTACCAGGAGCTCAAACTCACCTACAGAGGACACACGTGATGCATGCACAATCCTGCAGTCAGTCCTCCACTCGAAGCCCCCCTTTTCAAAGACAATTTGAACAAAGAATGGCAGAAGTGTTTTAACCTGCAAAGCTTCTAAAAAAAGAGCAGTTTACTTTTCTGCAGAGTTTATATTGCCAATAACAAACAGCTTTAGAATGGGCTCAAAAAAAGCTTAAAACAAACAGCTGTGAGAAAAATCATATCTGCCTCAGTTCAGTTGTTAAAGTTTGTCAAAACAAGTTGTTTTTATTACTTTAGATGTAAGAATGTTTTGTAATTGCCTGGTTGAGTTTTAATGTGGTGTAAAAAATCCCGATGTTATTTTTTAGACAAGACAAAAACTAATTGTGGGTATTTGCAATACTTAAAAAGCCTAGAATGGGCAAAATACTTGTACTGGAAATATGAAATGTGTCAAACTGGGTAGTTGTCCCACACCCACAGCATTGGAGTTCTTTGCTGTAGCGAGTTAGTGTCCATGTCTGTCTTCTGTTTAAGGTGTTGTGGTCTGTCTGATCTCAGGGAGCAGAGTTGCTCTTGCTGTGGTCATGACCCCTCCACCAGCAGAGGAGTGGTGGATGGGAGGCGCTACAGACTGAATGGCACTGCGCTGTATGCCCGCTCTTTAATAGCAGCAGCTAATGCATTTGAAATGGAAACACCTGCTAGAGATGGCTTTCATCTCGTGGCCTGAAGTGATTGTCTTGTCTGTTTCAGTCTGTTTGATGCTGATGATCATAAAAATAAAATGTCTTTAAATAGCAGAGAAGTTGAAACTTACAACAACCTCTTCCTAATGGCTCTCAGGCGTTAGAAATTTTAAACAAGAGAAGAAACAGCATTTGTGATGTTTCCGTCTGACTTATGTTCAATTTTATCAGCTGAAGAGAGGAAAGAGACAAAGGGACATACACAATGTTAAGTAAATGCTCTCAGCTATGACTTTACCTGCCTGTCTTCCCCCTTTCCAGATTATTGATTTGTGTCCTGCTCCTTCTCCTTTAGTTTTCAAACCTGTGTGCAGAGGACTCCACAGTGTTCTCTACTCCTGTTTCAAATAATAATCATAGAAGATATTTCCTTTCATGGCATCTGTAATTAATAGATGAACTCTTACAGGAACAGAAAATTCTTGTCTCGATGAGAATGTAAAAAAGGCATGAGAATTGCTTCTTCAACTACGTTTTTTAAGAAGTTAGCAAGTTTTCATCAGTCCTCCATCAGCATCGGTGATTATTCCAGTTATCACCCGTGCATTTGACACGCTCGAAGCTCAAGTTGTGCCTCTCATTATATGATGGAGTTGGTGAGTGCAGTGAAGCAGACATAATGGAGGATAGTGAGCATTCACTTGTGACCTTTATCCTCTTTGTGCCTTTAAAGGTCATGTGCTGAGTGGACAGAAAATGTTTCTTACTCTGTCATGTAGATTTTAGAAGGTTTCTATGCATCTCACGTCACAGCAGCACAGTGCAAAATGTCCTCGAAACTTGTGCTCCAGCTCTTGTTCTAATTAAAGAAAAGTTCATTTTTGGCAGAAACAGTCAGAGGAAACAGTCTTCATGTACATGTCCTAGTGGAGGTTGTACCTATCTATCTATCTATCTATCTATCTATCTATCTATCTATCTATCTATCTATCTATCTATCTATCTATCTATCTATCTATCTATCTATCTATCTATCTATCTATCTATCTATCTATCTATCTATCTATCTATCTGGACTTAATGCAAAATTTTATAAATATGTTGTCTTATCTAAGTCCTGGCCATCCCTCCAGTTTAGCTGCCATAGGCTTAGAGTGCTGATGGGCATCCCATGATGCACTGGGCTCCCCCTTTACCTCGCATCTCTCTGGCTGTGTCTGAATGTCCACACTGTAGGGCACTACATAGTGGTCAAGCCATTTTCTAGGGGTGTCTGAATGTTCAAAGTTTGGATTTGATTTGGAATTACATCTTCACACGCATCATGGTTGCCATGGTGATAGCTAGTAGTCACAAGAAAATAGCAGAATGTACCCCAAGCAGGTAAGGCAGATGGCTGCCCTCCTAGGCCAGGTTCTTTTCTTCCTGTTAAAATGGAGTTTTTCCCTCTCCCACTGTCGCCCGCTGCGCTGTGCATGCTGGTAGGTGGAGGATTGAGTCAAAGTCAAGATTCGATCCAACCTGTTGCTTTCCTTAGCAGCAAGGTCATTATGAAATAGCTCAAACTCATTTGTCTGCCCAGTGTCCTAAGATGACATTGTTGTGCATCAGGGCTACACAAATAAACCCTGAATTGAATTAAAATAGAATTAATTTCTACTATCACAGGAGTTAGTTATTTATCATAATTATGAGCTTATAACCTTTAACAGGGTAAAACATCTGTTTTGCATGGGCATCCTTGACAAGGCACATGCAGAAATTGTTAAAGTACAGTACATGAAAAAAAAAACATTTGCACCATTATGTGTAAAAACTAGATTAAAACGGTATAGTGTAAAAGGGGCAGCGCATTGTAAATGCCCCTTTTCAGTGTGGCGCTAGTAGCAGATAGCAGCAACAGAGCCTGGCAGTAAAGGCAACAACATAAGTACATTAAAGAAAATAAATAAATAAACATAGGCTCCAGCAACCCCTGCAACCCTTAACTGAATGAGCGGTACAGTAAAAAGAAAGAAAGAAAGAAAGAAAGAAAGAAAGAAAGAAAGAAAGAAAGAAAGAAAGAAAGAAAGAAAGAAAGAAAGGAAGAAAGAAAGAAAGAAAGAAAGAAAGAAAGAAAGAAAGAAAGAAAGAAAGAAAGAAAGAATGAATGAATGAATGAATGAATGAATGAATGAATGAATGAATGAATGAATGATAATATATGGAAAGCAGTCCAAGAGTGGTCCTGTAAATATAAACATGATGGAGTCAAAAAATCATGCTTTGTAAGAGATCAAAAATTTGTGAAAAAACTTAATTGCCTTTAGAAAAGATTTTAGATCGTGTAAATATTGCAAGGATGTATGGATGTGGATCAAATTACCATAAAGCAGCATGTACATGTAAATGTAACACAATTTGGAAATGTGTAATTGGTCTATTTTTTTCCCTTTAATAGTACCTGGTGTTGTATTGTGTGCATTGTTTAATAACTAGATTGTTAACCTTTACAACAAAGTAAGGAGTGTGCCTCTGTGGAGTGAGTAACAAAGCTAACATGTGGGTGGTGCCCCTTGCAAAAAATGCCGAAATCCCCCAGCAATAAATCTGCTGTTAGTGTTCAATTTATCACTACAGTAAATGCCTGGTGAATTGAACAATTGCACCATCCTACAGAAAAAAAAAAAGAAAACAGAGCACCAGAGAGCATTGTCATCCTGGAAGTCCCAGATTCTGGAATCGCGGCATCACCACTGGCTCCAGATTATCCTTCTGATACATCTGCAGTCAGGTGCCAGTCATCTGTGACTGACAGACACCAAGGCAACACTTAAATCTAAAAACAAGAGCAACTAACAACTGCAGGATGCTGCAGGGGATCTTAGAAACAGCTTGACTTAGATTGGTTTATGAGGTCCAAATATGATATGCCAGGCTTAAAATATCATAATTTTCCTTGAAAGTATGTTCTAACAGGACACAAGTCCAAGTCTGAAGAGGAAAGCAATAAAAAATGCAAACTGACGCAGAGTAGTCAAGGCACACCAAAATAAAGTTGTCTGAAGTTGTGAGCAGGAATCTAAATACAGACAGAACTAAGACGGAGTGAAAACAGGTTTCTTGGAACTTGCGATGACCCACGCTGGAGCTGAGTAGATGGACAGAGACAGAAGCTGTCAGGTAGGACAGTTTTCCACCAGCTGAACAAACAATCTAGCAATGAAGGGGAAGTGCTGAAAAGAAACTGTACAGTTTTTGATGAGGAAATTGAGAACAAGTGCAGATCATGATCACCGGGGATATATAGAGGCACACCAGCTTCGCTTCCATAGATGAGATGCACACAACAACCAAAGTAACTCTTTAACTGCGTTGAGCTGCTTCTGCAGCTCCTGTGCAACAACTGTGGCAGTCTGAGGGAATATGTGCACATTTGCTTTCTGATGTCTCCAATGTCACAGTGTTTTCCTGGGAATGCTTTAAGAGCATTTGTGGAAAAATTCCGTGAGATTGCACCAAAATAAAACACAGCAAGAAACCTTATACATATAAATGTATCTTGTTTATCGATATCCATTGAAGCAGTACTGGCTGCAACATTTTTTGTCTCTTCTCAGGCCTCTGACACATAATATATTCAGTTTCTTTTTACTTTATTTGGACCACATAACACATAGAAAAATATACTCTGGTTTGGGATGTCCAATCACATTTTTCTTCCGAAAAACTACAGAGCAGAATAAAGAAATGGGACAGGTACAACTTTACTTGCAGCTGTAAAGAGCAATGTTTTAACAGTGGTATTCATAAATATATAAACTTGAGAAACATATTTTCTGCATTGTCAGAAGTTTTAGAGATTCAATAAGCCACAGCTCTAACCACGCAGTGGTAGAAAAGAAAGGCCTTGCAGGCAGAAGCCGTCAACCACAAAACCAGAGAGCTGATCCAACATGATGCCATGTGCGTAGTGAGCAAAATTTGATACAAGCAAATCCATTAAAAATTGACCCAATGTCATCAATACACCTGTAGTGCCCCAATGCAGTCATGGGCAAACAAAACCAAAACCTCTCCAAAAGCAAACCCCGCAAGATGAGTCACTTTGTATCGGCATTTAGTTGTTTCTTCGTAGTTTATAAGCCAGAGCCATGTGTTTTCACATTCATGCACCATTCCTCTGATTATTCATGAGTTTATGTTACCATCCAAAGAGAAAAAAACATGTCTAAAGTGGTGGGAAGACTAAACAGCACACAAACAATAAGTGTTATGCAAGTTAAGAGTGTTCACACACTTAGATGTGACAGATTCTGGCTCACTCTGGCTCGTTCTCTCCATCAGCCCCCAGGCTGTGTCCGTCCATATTTGGAGGACTTTAAGTCGTATCATGATATGGGGTTCCTCTCTGCTTCAGCACAGCTGTGTGGGTTGTGCACTGCTGCTCCTCAGAAAGGAAACTGAGCGAACGCCTCTACTTCACCTTTTATATGCACTTCACATAGCTGGAGGCAGAATAAACAAGCACAAGAACTTCTATCCACTGATATCATTATCTAAAAACTTCAGAGTAGAGCGTTCAGTGAATCAGTGTGGACATTTGACTTGTCATTTATTGGTAGCGCAATTTTCTGTTAGCACATCAGATGACAAATTGCACAGCACGATTTAACCCACCCACGGCCCAAGTCATCCATACAGTAGTCAGCGTGCAGTTTTGCTTACCCACATTCACAATGCAGAACTTGCAATGATGTACCAGGATGAGTTTTTCCTCTTTTAACCATTATCTTGCCTTTTTTTTTAATTTAATGCAGTTTAACATTTAACTTCTTCAGCACTTGTTAATACTTTACAGGTTTTTGAATTCCAGTCAAGAAAATGTGCAGAAACAATAAACAATGTTGTGTTTTCTTGTCTTTGCTTTTTATTTTACTTTGAGTGGAATATTTGTGCACCAAATTGAATCCAACCGACTTCCATAAAAACACATTTCACCATGATGGCGAACATCCTGCATTTTCCCTTACCTTCCTGTTGCTTGTTTTGCCATCCAGCTTACAGGTAGTAGAATGGTCTTGGTTACCATGGTGAACAGGCGCTCATCCTTTACTTTTTTTGTCTGAGTCTGAATAACACTTCTATTAAAAAAAAAAAAAAGTCTGAAATGTCTCCTCTCATAAAAATATATGTTTCTTATCTAAAGAGTGAATTCTCCACTAAATAAGAAACTTTGAAGTGTCAGAAAATTCATACTTTTGTTGAATAATTCCAGAATTATCTTTACTGGTTTCTCTCATTTCTGTTGGCTTTTATCCAATAAAATCCATTTAGTCTGGTATTAAAAAGTGAGTAACTGTGCGAATCATGCAGGTGAGTGTGCGCACTTGTGTATGTTCAGTCTTATGGGTGTGCGGTAGGAGGAAAGGACATGTGACCTTTGTTTTGTCCCAGATACCAGATGCTGATGTCACATGGCAGCAACCAGCTGGGAGGATCAATAATCTACATTGTGGCTGGTGAATGGGAAGGTTTAACACAAGCCAGCAATTAACCTGCAAATGTGCCAGAGATCAGACACAGCTTTGCTTTGCACACTGACCAGGATGTCTGACCAATCCCTATGTGCAAATGAATTTAAATAAATCCCTGATCTCAGGCCAACATCTTCAGTTTCATTTTTATGTATTTGTCGTTTCTAGAAGGTCATTTGTTCCTACACGGTAAAAGTTACCCTTAACCGGTTTTGATTTGATGTGATTGCATGTTTTGATTTAAATAATTTGAAAAAGTCCAGTCTTTTGAGATTGATTATGTGAAGCTTTGAATCATGTATGTGCTGCAGAACATACCCGATTATCTAAAGTACTGCAGCAAGAATTAATACAGGAACAAATTTAATTTTCTTTTCCCTGATTTCACCGGAGTGAAAGGCAGGGCTCCTGGGTATCAGGCTCCTGTCTTTTTTTTTTCTAAAATTTAATCTTGAAGAAGGTGACTTTTAAAGTATCTCCTGGATATGCGGCTACAGTTTAGACATAGACATGTGGGGAACTTCTTAAGTTGGATTGAGCACCCCATCGTTGTTGTTTTCCTCTCTGTCACTTTCCAAAAATAATGAGTCATTAACTGCAGTTTGAACTTTGAGATGCTCATCATTCCTTTCTGCAGTGTCTAGGAATCCAGAATTGCTTATTTCTGATTGTGGTTGAGTCACCTGGCCAACCTTTCCAGTGTTTTTAATTTGTTGTTTTTGTATTTCTCTATCTCACTGTCATTTTGTGTCTTGCTGTCCTTCACCCCTGCTGGTAGAGACCTTTCTGGTTTCTGTTAAAGGCTTAAAGGAATAGGTCACCCTCAGAATGATTTAACTTTATTTTCCACTTACCCTGATAGTGAGCAAGACTCTGAACCACTTTTTAGTATGTCAAATGCAGCCGGAGATAGGACAACTTCTCGTTTCCCCCCAATTGGAGTTCATGAGGTCCGAGCCAAAAAGGTCCATAAAAGTCCACAAATTGTCAATATTCCTCCACACTGCTCGTCCCATGTAATCCAAGTGCCCTAAGTGGGTAGCGTCCAGAATTTACTCGAAACAACGTCATTTACTATATTCTTAGAGCCTAAAAGAGAGTATTGTTTACTTCCATGAAGCGTTCACATGCATGGTCACAAAACTACGGAAGCCTCGGCGTTCAGAGCCTACTCTGCCGATAATGCAAGCGTAGAAGAAGAAATTCAATGTTTACATTGTGGTAAGAGCGCAAGGGCTGTAGACAAACCGGGACAAACACAGGAGGGGTTGGATATTGATCTAAAACAAAGAAAGAAAGAAAAAGAGAACACAAATGACGTCTGCAGTGGCTTCCGTAGTTTCGTGAACGTGAGTCGGCGTGCTTGCTGGAAAGGCATGCAAAGTAGCATTGTTTAGACTCTAAAAATATACTAAATGGCGTAGTTTCAAGTAAATTCTGGACAGCTACCCTCCCAGGACACTTGGATTACATGGGACGAGCAGTATGGAGGAATATTGACAATTTTTTGTGAACTTTTATGGACCTTTTAGGCTTCGACCCTAGCGAACTCCATTGGGGGGGGACGAGAAGTCGTCCTGATCTCCGGCTGCATTTGACATATTAAAAAAGTGGTCCAGAGTCTTGCTCACCATCAGGGTAAGTGGAAAATAAAGTTAAATCATTCTGAGGGTGAACTATTCCCTTTAAAGTGCTGATGACACGGTACCTTAACTTCAAATAACTTTGCCATA
>JALJCO010008487.1:0-31995 GCA_023101725.1 Atherinomorus stipes | reverse complement strand
ATAAGTATATAGGGGATTATCACGCTTACCGGAAGTTCCCGGTATTTGGACACTTCCTCTTCCGGGCCATGTTAACGACAGCCGTTCCTGCTCTGTTATACTGTTTAAATTGTATAAACTACAAACATACTTAAGTTTTCATTCCAGACTGAAGTGATACTGGATCAAAAGCTGGATCAAAGCGATCGATTCACCGCGGTGAAGGGCCGAACTTTATAATAAAACACACGTTTGTTTGTCGCCGGTGGGGCACAACACCGGCACTTCACAGCATGCTAGCATTAGCCAGCTAGCGTTTACTGACGTGCTTAACATTGTTCGTCTTAAAACACAAACATCTGAAAATCGGGTCTGTGTCCCCCCCGTTTCCAGTGGAACAACTGGGGACTGCCAAGAAAGGAGACGCTTTCAGATGCTTGTGTATTTTCAGCCGCACAAAGTTAGGCACGTTATCAAGCTGGCTAATGCTAACCTGCTAAAAATAGTCCGCAAACTACTACTCTGTTAAACTTTGTTAATCGGATAAACGCCAATGCCAAGTTTTCATTCCAGACTGAAGTGATGCTGAGGAAGAAGTGGATTAAAACGACCGATTCGCCGCGGTGAAGGACCGAACTTTATAATAAAACGATACACGTTTGTTTGTGGCCGGAAGACTGCGCAGTCGTGTTAGCAGGTTAGCATTAGCCAGCTCGATAACGTGCCTAACTTTGTGCGGCTGAAAACACACAAGCATCTGAAAGCGTCTCCTTTCTTGGCAGTCCCCAGTTTTTCCACTGGAAACGGGGAGGTACAGACCCGATTTTCAGATGTTTGTGTGTTTTAAGATGCACAATGTTAAGCACGTCAGTAAATGCTAACTGGCTAATGCTAGCATGCTGTGAAGTGCCGGTGTTGTACCCCACCGGCGACAAACAAACGTGTGTTTTATTATAAAGTTCGCCCTTCACCGCAGCGAATCGATCGCTTTAATCCACTTCTTCCTTAGTATCACTTCAGTCTAGAATGAAAACTTAAGTATGTTTGGAGTTTATCCGATTTAAACAGTATAACAGAGCAGGAACGGCTGATGTTAACATGGCCCGGAAGAGGAAGTGTCCAAATACCGGGAACTTCCGGTAAGCGTGATAATCCCCTACTATAAGTATATTAAAGGTGAAGAGTAAATGAAGATGGTACAGCAAAATTTCAAACTTTACCTTACAAAAACACTTTCAGCATCAGCAACTCTCTGAAATGATGCTTTAGAAGCTATTAATCTCTTTCAATCCAAAGTAAAATATGTTGAAATTGCTTCTGCAAAGACCCCCCCCCTTCTAAAGTAAAGCAGAACACAATTACAGAGTTTATTTTTACAAAAAGTTCAGGCGAGGTTTCCAAAATGGCCACTTTGACATAATTTGGCACAGTTGGCGATGTTATTGTCCATCATGCCACATTCTTCTTCTTCCATTATAAATATCTTTAAAAATAAATAAACAAACAGCCTCAAACCGCAGCTTTTATGACGTTTGTTTCGTGCAAACAAGGCACTCTCCCTCGAAGCTTCACCATACCTGTCTGTGTGTGGTTACACAGGCCCATAACTCCACAACGGATTGGTTGATTTTGGTGAATGAGAATTCGATCAATTTGTTAGAGCCAGCAGAACGTATCTAGACCCCCCTGGGAAAGATTGACAGTACTTTCAGCCAATCAGAGCCAGCAGAATCAGTTATTCAGTAGTGGCTGGTACCTGCATTGGTGGATTGTAAAGCCGTCTTCTGGGTCCTAAAGACCTGTGGCTTCACCCAAAGTGTTTCATGTGTTGCCCCAGAGATTATTTTCAAACAACCAGGTGTGGATTTACCGGTAAAAAATAGTTTATACAGAGAAACAGCAAAGGTGAGAGAAATGTTTAAAACTAGTTTTTGTCTGAACGGTTTCTGCTGCTGCTGCTTATCAGCTTCTATCTCTGTAATCTTTGGTGTAGAGGACTGTGGAGCACATGTTTGGATTCTGCAGAGTCTCTGCTTTCATTTGATATGTATTTTGTGCTGGTCTGATGCGAGGTGTGGCTGTGGAGACAAAAATGTTGTGCAAAAGTTGCTACTATGCCGTGTATTTAGGTTTTTGATTTTTAATTTCATTTGGATATAACTTTAGCTGTCTTTTGCACATTTCAAAAAGGTTCGTGCTGCTTGTAGCCTAGCTTCTGCAGTTTGATTTGATGTGCCACGTTGCAATAATCTCCGTCATTAATGTATCATTTATCACCGTTGTTGTTGAGCAACAGTCACGAGGTTCAAATGGTTTTGATCCTTCTTACACTGCAGGTGTGTTATGCAGTAGTGTTGTGCAGAACGGGTGATTTGAGGCTCTCGTGTAATATGAAAGAAATTTCTGCCAAAGTGGACGATGCAGTGAATCATTACGATTAGACGTAGAGACATTTCACTTATTAACCAAATCAGCTGAATAAATGAGCTGAATCATGTTTGCTTTTGCGTTGCTTTGAGATGAAAGACTTCTGTCAGTAAATCTACATCAAGCTGAATTCTTTACAACCACAATCCATTTTATAAACGTTACGGTGCTGAAACGTGTTCACAACAGCTAACCCTCAGAAATGATGCTAGTGCTCCAGATTGAAATGTGTCGCATCCAGTTATATGCTGAACACACCTGCCAGGAAGGAGATGTTTCGGCCGTGTCTGGATAAAAACTGCTCTCTGCAGCTCGTTGGTGGGGTCAAACTGCAAGGCAGAAGAAAGAGTTTTTCTGCAACAACAACCATTGCTGACTAAATCAGAGCCAGATGATCCAGATTTCCTCAGGTTCCCACTCTTTGCTCTTGAAGTTATTTTTCAGGACATTTTCATGACTTTTCCAGCTGCCACAGTACGACTTAAGTTATCACAACATAGACTAATAAATTCCACCCAAAGCTTTTGGAGAAGGGTTTTACAATTGTCGCCGGGATGAAGCAGCGACGAAGCAGAGACTAAACATTAACAGGCAGAGACAAGGCAGAGATGAAAGAGTAATGAAGCAGAGACGAAACAGCAACGAAGCAGAGACGAAACAGCAATGAAGCAGAGACGAAACAGCAACGAAGCAGAGACGAAACAGCAACGAAGCAGAGACGAAACAGCAATGAAGCAGAGACCAAGCAGAGACAAAGCAGAGGCGAAGCAGAGACAAAACAGCAACGAAGCAGCAACGAAGCAGAGACGAAACAGCAACAAAGCAGAGACGAAACAGCAACAAAGCAGAGACGAAACAGCAATGAAGCAGAGACGAAACTGCAACAAAGCACAGACGAAACAGCAACGAAGCAGAGACGAAACAGCAATGAAGCAGAGACCAAGCAGACAAAACAGAAGCAAAGCACAGACTAAACAGAGACAAAGCAGCAACGAAGTAGGGAAGAAGCAGTGACAAAGCCAACGGAGGAAAAATTATTTTCCAGGACATCTTACTCTTTCACTCACTTTCCATGTGTTTTTTCATGACTGGAAAAATGTTAAATTATTTTCCAGGTTTTTCAGGACGCGTGGGAACCCTGTTTCTTGCTTTTTCTCTGTGAAGGAAGCCAAACAGAGCACGTTTGTGGGTCAGGGTGGTTTCATTCACCCAAACATGGCTACTGTGGAAGACCTGCGAGGACTGGGGTTCGACCTCTCTAAGTAGTGGTCATACAAACCAGTGAATGTGGTATGAGGAGGATGGGAGTTGTTCAACAAAGATCTGGAACTATCTGCCTCTATCAGCAGATAAAACATGGAAAATCTTGGAGGCGTAGCACTTCCTGGTGTGTTTCTGCTCCTGGACGTACGACCTTTGTTTTTTGTGGCAGTGTTGCTATGGTAACCAGCTGTTTCTATATACTTTGAAGGTGTCAATGACGTCTTCATCAGAAAGACTGCTTAAGACATCCTGGAGGATGAAGATGAAACATTAGCTCATGCTAAATTTAGCTCTACTCATGTGTTGTTGCTAAGCAACCACAATCTTGAAGCGTTACACCATAAAGCAGTTGCAGCTTTTATCACCTCATCAGCTTTAATTTCTCCACAACATCTGGTCAGCTAGCAGAGAAAGACCCTGACCAAAGCTTCAGCAGAGTGATCACTGACATGAGGAGGAACCCTGAAGGAACCACCAGTTTCAGGAATTGAACAGTTGGGACAGTAAAATACAACATAAACAGAAAACAAGCACACCAATGAGCCTAGCCTGGTACGCCAGCCTGACTAACGCCATGTATGAGATACACGGCAAGTCAGTCTGGGTTCCTCTGCTGGAGACTGATTTACAATGCGAGACGAGAGGCGGGACTAACAGGAGGAAGTGAACCGGAGAGAACCAATCAGAGAAACACAGAAGTGTGATCGCATGATCCAAGTCTGGTTTACGCCAGCTAGGACGTCATGATTAGATTTCACATTTTACAAAAGGGTAAAAAGCAAAATAGTTTCACCGCCACTGCACAGACAGACAGTGTTTTATGAGCCACACCTTCCTCCTCCTCATGACCAGATCGTGGCAAGTGCTAACAGCAGGAGCTATTGCTAATATTCCTGTTCTGTTCTGAAGGTAAAAACCATGTTTCAGCCCGGCAGGCAGCCTGCAAGTCCACAGAGATGTTGGCTGTTTAAATCACACACTCCTTCATTAACTCTTCCGTCATCTCAGTGAAGTTCTCCTGAAACATTTTCTCTCCGTTATCTGACTCTTCCTCTGCAGCAGGATCCTTCTTTCCCCCACACTGCAGGGAACTGGTCCTGATGTGGAACAACCTCCTGCAGTCGTTTCTTTTGATGAAGCTTACTGGACACGAAAGATCAGACTTGTCTGAGGTTGTCATCACTAAACAAAGGGAGAAACAACTCGAGATAAATCTGACATATGCTGTGTCTGAATGTCCACCCTATTCCCACATAGGGCCCTATATAGGGATCACGCCATTTTGCAGTTGGTCCGAATGTCCAGAAAGAAAAAAGTAGTGCACTCAAAGTTACCCACAATGCATCTTGAAAACTAGTGAGCTTCGATGGTCCCTAGATGGGACAATAAAGACCACAATGAATTGCGGTCAGGAGAGCTGAATGGTGCGAGGTGTTGAACACATTGGCCCTCATTTATCAAACGATCGTACGACGAAAATCTGTGCGTGCGACCATTTCCACGCAAGACTCGGCATTTATCATTTTCAACGTGATTGTAAGATACGATCAGTGCAGCCCTGTGTGGTGAATGAGGGAGTAGGGAGGACGTTCGGACACAGCCGTAGAAAACCTAAAACCCAAATGTTTCTGTAGCTGAGATCCTACATGCAGAATTATCTGGAACATGAGCTGCTGCAGCTGTTAGTGGAAGGACATCAGGAGGTAAGATGATGAAGATATAGTAGATGAAGTTGTGTAGATGTTAACATGGATGTGGCCAGACTAATGAGTAAAGAAAATACAGCGTGGGAAAAAGTATTGAACACGTCAACATTTTTCTCAGAAAATATATTTCTAGTAGTAGTTGACGTGAAATTTTCACCAGATGTCGGCAACAACCCAAGTAATGCACACATACAAAGAAATCCTAATATTTATGTCCATAAATGAAGTTATGTGTAATATAGTGAAATGACACAGGGAATAAGTATTGAAAACGCTTACTGAAATTTATTTACTACTTACTGCAAAAACATTTGTTGGTGATTCCAGCCTCCAGATGCCTCCTGTATGGAGAAACGTTGCTCAGGTGTGACTTTGGTCCATTCCTCCACACAAACTGCTTTCAGATCTTCAGTTCTTTCCAAAGATTTTCATTTGGATTCAATTAACTGGTCCATGCTTGCAGCTTTATCTTCTTCTTAAAGCAGGTGAGTGTTTCTTGGCTGTGTGGTGGGATGGTCGTCTTGCTGAAAGATTCAGCCTCTTTTCATCTTCAGCAGCTGCAGATGCAGCAGATTCTGGTCCAGAATGTCTCTCTACTTTTCTCCATTCATTCTTTCTTCAATGATATGAAGTCTGCCAGTACCACATGCTGAAAAACAGCCCCAACCATGATGTTCCCACCTCCAAACTTCACTGTTGCTATGGTGTTTTTGGTGCCATTTCTCCTCCAATGTTGTATCTTATGATGTGAAGAGTTCAGTTCTGGTCTCATCTGACCAGACTATGTTTTCCAGAATGTCATGGGTTTGTCCAGATGTTGTGTTCCAAACTTCAAACCAGCATCAACCTGCTTCTTCTTCAGAAATGGAGTCTTGCGTGGTGTGCGTGCATGAAGGCCATGGTGGTTGAGTGCGTTCCTTCTTGTTTTCTCTGAAACAACTGTAGCTGCTGGTTCCAGGTCTTTCTGAAGCTCTCCACGAGTGGTCCTGGGCTGTTGGAGAACCTTTCTGATGATTGTTCTGACTCCTCTGTCTGAAATCTTGTGAGGAGCACCTGGCCGTGGCCGCTTTATGACCATGCCGTGTTCTTTCCACTTCCGGATGATGGTCCCAATGGTGCTCACTGGAACTTTCAGAAGTTTACAAATGCACCTGGAACCAATGCCTTCAGTGTGTTTGCAATAATAAGGTTGCATAGGTCTTTAGACAGCTCTTTGTTTTTACCCATCATGCAATGCTTCTTGTCTGACACCTTGGTGATGAAAAACCTTTTTAAAGGCATCAATCAGGACTAAACCAGCTGATATTACTTTGCACTGATAGAGGACAGGATTACTTTCTAAATACTGACAGACTCCAGCTGCTTTCTTGGCTTTCAGATCTTTTTTTTCCTCCATTTCTTCATGTGTTCAATACTTATTCCCTGTTTCATTTCACTATATTACACATAACTTCATTTATGGACATAAATGTTAGGATTTCTTTGTATGTGTGCATTACTGGGGCTGTTGCCGACATCTGGTGAAAATTTTATGTCATAGTTCTACTAGAAAGATATTTTCTGAGAAAAATGTTAACTTGCTCAATACTTTTTTTCCCCGCTGTAATGTTCATGTGGTTTACATCTGGGAAACCTGCCTGGAGCCGCTGCAGGTGACTCAGTATTTGTCAGCTGAACCTGTATCTGCATCAGCTGCAGCTGGACCCCAGCAACATCTCTCTCCAAGCTGAAGCGTTCAGTCCAGAACTTGTTATAGTCCACATGGATGTCCTGGTTCAGAGTTTACTGAGTTCATGTAGAGTGAGGTTGGGGTGACTGGGGGGCTCAGCTGGTGTTGGTTGGAGTACTTCCCGCGGGAAGGTCGTTCCTTCAGTCCTCGATGTTGAGGTGTCCTCAGGCGAGACACGGTTCTGGACATGCCCAGACTGAATGCAAAGACAACAGAGACAGTGCATATTATTATTCTCTTTCATGTATTTTTTTTTTATTGTTTGTGGTTTATTAGGAGTATAGTTTTTTTTATTTGGTTGGGCAGACTGGTTGGACATACCGTAATAGGAAGGTAACAGGAAGCCTGGTAAGCACTGGTTCCAGCCAGTTCCAATCTGAATTAATGGGGGGAAATGTAGCTGCCATTTCTCTGACCAATACTTTATTTAGGTTTTGATTGAATCTTTTAATTCCAGCTTCAAGTTCAGTGTAGGGCAGGGCAATAAGGCCAAAAATATTCATCACAAAATAAATGATAAAATTTGCCATAACTATATAACTGGCGATAAGATTGACACAAGACAAAATACATAAAAATTGCAGAACTTTATTTGTGCAAATGAAAATTTACAATTTCTTTTCACTTTAACAAGCAGCTTTTTCTGATGTGCATTAAAGTTGTAACTTTGTATAAAATTAACAGTGCAGACGTTGCAAATTCCTTGCTGACAAAAGCAAAAAGCGTTTCCAGTGGTAATGGGAAGCATATCCTGAGCTTAACCATGTATAGCGGAGGTGGAGAGCTTTGGCCCTCGTCCTGCATTTATTACATGCACTGCAAAAACTACAGTCTTAGCAAGTATATTTGTCTAATTTCTAGTCAAAATATCTCATCACACTCAAAATAAGACAAAACTACTTAAAGAGAAACCTTTCAGTAAGATATAAGATCTTGTTTGAAGGCAATGCATCTTATTTCATGAAATTTTATCAAGAAAATTTTGCTTTTTCCATTGGCAGAGTTTTTTAGGTTATTACAAGCAACAAAAAAATCTTGGCCACTCTTAAAATAAGCAAAAAGAAAAAAAAACTTCTTCAGGCATTTCTGGAAAATGTGAAGATGTGACTTTGCAGCTGACTGTAGCTGTCATATGATGTAGCCCAGTGATTCTTAACTATGGGGCCCAAGCTTAGGTCTCGAATGCCTAGAGGGCCGCAAAAAAACGTTCCTTTTCCACATGTGGGCCGCGAGGGCCGTATAATTTCACTGTTATATATGACTGGATGAGTTGTAATGTAGCTGTAGACACTCAGCTAGCCGCTAGCCTGTAGCAAACATTGTAAAGAAGAATTAAAACTAAATAATAAAGACAAAAATGGTCCTAAAACAACCTTAAAAAGGCAAAAATCCAATCCAATTTATTTAATACGGATTAGTAAGTGGATATAACAAAGCAGAGCTGAGAAGTCTGGATGGAGTACCAGCTAGTGCTAATGCTACTATTAATGCTAACGGAAGAAGAATCTAAAGATAAATTAAGAAAAAAAACATCCAACAATTGTTGGAAAGAAAGAGTTTTAAGAAAAAAAAAGAGAAAATCAGCAATCGATGCAGAAAATCTCTGTTATGTTTGGATGTTCTTTAAAAAATTCTAAGAAAAGTTTAAATAGATAAATTGTTCAATGAAATTTTGTGCTTTAATGGCCTGTCTAGAATAATAAAATGCAGGTTTTTACAGATTATGAAATCGAGCCTTTTTATTTTCAATGTGATCTATTACTGCACCATTTTTATCTCTTTTTTTTAATCAATTTCCATCAGTTTTTTCTGTTGTCCCTCTTTTTGTAGTTAAATGTTGTAGATTTTGTGTGGGCCCTGGACCAGTTTGGGCTGAAAAATTGGGCCCCATCATGAAAAAGGTTGAGAACCCCTGATGTAGCCTACCTTGTCTTGCCTCGGCTTGTCAACCCTCGGTGTCCAACCCTCCAACTGGAACAAAGTTTGATGCCTCCGAGAACTAGGCCGCGTCTACACTAGGCCGTGTATGTGCTTAAACGCATAAATATTTAGCCAATACCCCATCTCAGCCACACTAGCCTATCATTTAAGGTTCCCCTCCCCGGATATTTTTTTACACGAGTAAAGCCCCATTCATACCCTACGGAAATACAGATACGGACGCTTTCATCCGTATCTGGAGGTCGTTCCGTCTGTCAGTACATCCGTTGTGAGAGAACTTACGAATCCGGAGTGCTCCGGGCAACAAGGCAGCCATACCACCGGAAATTGTGGCGGCAGTATAGAGTCAGAGTTTACAGTTTACCCATTCATGAAAATCAAAGAAGAAGAGTAGGAAGCGGGCATTTAAAAAGGTCACAAGTTTAAATTACTTTGACCACTTTTAAGTGGTCGGACATATCCGTATTTTGAAGTAGACGCAGCAAAACTACCTCCTCTACCGATGCCATGTTCGTGATTGTCGATGGCAGTAAATTTCAACACAACACTGCCCCCTAGAGGGTGAACGGAGCAACATTCATAACGATGCTGAACAGGGCTCTCAAGTTTTCAAGATTGCTTGGAATGAGATTGAGACTGAGGTGGGGCAAGGATGAAGGAGGCGGCGGCCCAGATGAGACTACAATATTATTTCAAACAGCTTTGATATTTCATATGAGAATTCTGCTAATGTTTACAAAAACCTGGACAGAATATTTGGCTGCCTCAAAAAAGTAACACAAAGTGTGTTGTAACTCGTTAACCTCTAAGTTATTCCATTCAGATAAATATGAAGCAGAACTGTTGGTTATGCCAACATACAGGCAAAATTTTTACAAGTCCTCTATAATTTGTTTTAAATTTGGATTTGTTTTATTCAAAGACACAATATAAAGACTTAATGAGTATCATAATTCCCTCATGCCACCTTTGCACTCCCCCCTCATTTCATCAACAACCATCCAGACCTTTAAAGGAGCCCTATCATGAAAAATGGACTTTTAAGAGCTTTTCAGCATGTCAGTGTGTTATTTCCTCATCAAGAAATGATTTAAATCGTTATTTTTCTTCATTCATGCATTTTTGAGTAATCTACATGAATATTTAAACCAAGCGCTACCTCCCTGCAAAGCTGACTACCCACCGCGTTACGTATGAACGTGGCACCAATCACGAAAGTCCAAATGCGCATGCTCAGTATCGTAGCAAGACGCCCTGTGTTGAACAGAAACTCAGAGAATCCTATACACACTCTCTGAGGAAGAAACTAACACCTGCAGGAAGATTTCCTCAGAGACAAGCAGCCATCAGCTAACAGACGTTTGATCCAGATTCAGGAGAATTTTCCTCCTTTTTTTTTTCTCTTTTTTTTTAAGCTCTAGAGGACAGCAAGTTGGGAAAAATGCAGTTACGTTCAGCGTGGTTATGTTCAACGTGGGAGTGTATTTGTTGTACTGGATGAATCGACTTGCCAGAAGTGGTTGGATTTGAACTTCAAGAGCAGGGAAAAAAAACTCAACTTCGTGTGTGAACTTCACTCCTGACAACTTCATGAATCTCGGGCAGTAAAGTGTTTTTTTTCTCTGGGATTACTTCTGAAACCTACGGAGCCCCTCTGATGACGTGGACAAAAAAAAAATTTAATTGTGGCCACGAAATGGTATTTCGTGGCCACAAAATATTAATTCGTGGCCACGAGTTATGTAAAATGTGTGCACGAAATAGTATTTCGTGGCCACGAAATAGTATTTCGTGGCCACGAATTAGTATTTTGTGGCCACGAATTAGGTATAACGTGCGAACGGAATAATAATTTGTGGCCACGAAATAATAAATAATGGTATGAACATCGTTCCTGGACAACTGGCTCAGTAAATCAAGCGCACCTTCGCGCTACCTGGCCTTTCCAGTAGCGGAGCTCAGCTTCTGCATGTGATGTCCTAAGGTGAGTGTCTGTTCTTGCAATCTTGTTATCCCTCATTCAGGCAGTCATTTATGTAAGCCTATGTTTGTAATTTTGCTACAAAGGGTACCTATCAGATGTTTCAGCCGACTTTCAAACTTTTTTATGCCCATTCTGTTAACACACATGTTGTTTTGTTGCTAATAGCCGTAAACTCGTGTGTTTGAGTCTTTCCTGCACACACATCAGGACACGTTTCATGTGGCGCTCAGGGGTATATGTTGGGGATAAAACCAGTTTTCTGTGTCTCGAAGTGTCTTTTAACCAGGCTAGATCACCATGCTAATTTATATGCTGTAGACCCAATCAAGTCTGTCACAATTTCAGCTTGAAATCAACTTACAAGTGCCCTTGTAAGTTTTAATTCCCTTTGAAAGTAGTTTAATGTGTGTCAGACTTGTTGAGGAAATATATAGGCAATATCGCCGGTTTATTGACGCCACCGTACGACAAGTTCCACAACGGTTAGCGCATAGTGTATCAGTTGCCAAGGAAACCTGAGTGCTGGCGCAAACATCCGGGAGTTCAGGTGTATTTAGTCCCGTGACATCTTTCCCCTGTGACAACCAAGAACTCTCGTTGCTAAAAACCAATTTTCAGCATTGATATCTATTTATTTATTTATTTATTTAGTTATTTACTTTACATGCCCGATAGCCTACAACCATCTTGTATTTCAGTATGCAATTCATGTGAATGTCTTGTAAGTCAATAAGTGCTGGGCATCATGTTGTGCAAGACACTTAAATAAAATTTTTATTTACTTACTTACTTTGAATTATTCCACAGACTAGAAGAGATCATTTTTCAAACGACCCAAATGACAAGTAAATAGTAGGCTATTGAATAGTTTTAACCTAGAACCTACACGGTGATGACAACCAGATAGATCACAAATTTGGGAAACTAATATCAGCTTTGATGGCATCTAGTGAGAGTAACATTCCATAGCCTTATCTGTCAATTTAGGCTACTGTTAGATAAAATAGCCTACAGTTTATGACAAGGTATGCTGTTTTGATAGGTTAAATTGATTACTAGCTCAGATCAGCTTTAGTCATTTCAAAATGAAACATTTCATGTTTAATTTAATTCGTTTTGGGTGAAGGTGCTGGATGATGATAACTAGATGCTTCAGTATTACGTGTTTAAAATCCTGTACAACCTCACTTGCAAAATAATACATAAATTACAGTAAGAGTATAATATACTTAATCTGAGTTGATTGCATTGTCCCCAATTTTTAGTTATACAGCAGATTTGCTTCAGTAATGTGAATCACAGCCCATGATACACAAAACTAACTGGTTTAGTGGCTCCACAGTCGGCTGTATGTAGACACAGTTTCTGAGTTGTTTGTGATTATGTTTCATAACTTTGCAGCATTGACACTGAAGCTGTCAACGTGACTGAAAGACAAAATAATTTTCTACGAAAAGCAGAAAGAGAAAACTTAAAACCGTAAAAACAAGTTGATTAAGGTTCATATTCCACCATAGACACATGCGCATAGTTTGTTTTTACTGGCAAGTCTGTTTTAGGATACCCGCTCATATCATTAAAAACTGTGGTTCTATCAACAGCAACATCAGTTAAATAAATTAACTGCTGTGTTTTTTTATTTTTAGAATCTACTTTGTATTGATTTTCAATTTGGTGTTGCTTTGACTGAACTTGAACCATAATTAGAAAATTGTGCAATCGATATTTAATGAGTTTAAAAAAAAATCATTCCAGTTTGATTTTACGAAGACCAGTGATTTTATAGGACAGTGTCAGAGTTTGAGCATAATGTTAAAATCAGCTGAATCAAGTTTAAAGTTTCAGATTCAGAAGGCACTGAAAGTACACTTAGTGTAAATGTATTAATTCAGTTTTCCTGTGGTTTAGGGGTCAATAATGGGTACTCGTCTACGAGAATTTTTGATGGAGCGCAATCTTGAAGAAGATGTGATCCAGAAACTTGAAGATGAGAATGTAAGCCACTGTAGCTCCTTTCTTTGCTGGCCTAGTGTGCTTGTGTGTGTGTGCGTGTGTGTGTATGTATGTTGTGTGTGTATGTGAACATGTAGACTCAATGAAAAATTTCCAATGCACACTAAAAAATGTTATGTTTTAATTTCTAATGTCATCAATTACATCAACTGTGTTTACAGAATAATTCTGAGAAATTCTTGGACATCTGAAGCTAAAACCTTTACCGAAAGTAAATTTTATTAAAATTAGGCTGCATACAATGAAGACCTATTCTACACTTCCTTTATATATCCACTGGCATTTATGTTATGTATTTGTACTGTTTGTATTATTTAATTTTTTATTGAGTCATTCATTTATCTTTGTATTTTTCAGATTGATGAAACTGTCATTCCATTAATGACAGACAGTGACCTGGCAAAGTACATCCCAAAGTTGGAGACAGAGTTTCCACCGTGGCCTTCTGTAGACAAGCAACACTGTCACAAAACTCACCATCCAGGAAAGAATCCATACTCTCAAGGCTACGACAAAGACTGTCTGGAGCTGAGGGGATGCCTCCCAAAAAGAGATCATCTAAGTGGGCAGAAAATACAAATGCCAAACGAAAAGTGAGACGAATTGAGGTTGGCTGGATGGATTTTGATGAGGAGAAAGAGAGGTACAAACAGGTGAAGTCTGTAAGTGGTGGAGGAACGAGGCATCTCTCTATTGACAAAGACGAAACAGTGGCAAATATTAAAATTTTGGCTGAAAATCTTTTTTTCCCCAAAGGCCTTTCAAAGAAAAACAAAAGTCTTTCACACTATTCAACACATATTGAGAGCTCACAGATGCATGTTGATGTGTCCAATACAGTGGAAGAGTTGTATAATCACAGCAAGGTAAAAATTCTGCGACTTTATCTGTACACCAAAAAGAAAACGGGGCAGCAGCTTTCAGGAGTGGAGGGTGATCTCACAATAAGCCAGCCCTCAGTGGTAGATCTCACTGAAGATCAACAGAATCAGGCTAGTGAGGATCTGTTGGTTGAAAACAGAAATTTAGAATCACCAAACCACTGTGGAAATAATGATGAAGCTTCCAGAAGTGGATATCTGGAACTGGACGACACATTACCATGGGATGGTCTGCTAACTGTGGGCGGAAGCGACGATTCTGATGCAGTTGTTATTATAAGTGGGGCTAACAGGCTAGATGTCAGTGTGGATGAACCAAACCTTGAAACACTCTTTCCAGAAGAGTATGATGAACCTCATCAAACATTGGTTCTTTCACCAGTGCTTGCAGGGGAGGCAAGTGTTCCAGATCAAGCACTTCCTGAACCACAATCTTCGCCTGTAACACTTATCGTGAGAAGAGGTCACTGTCTCACCGACTTGATCAGTGCCTTCAAGGACCCAAACATTATTGCATCTGAGGTCAACATCAAAATGCGTTTACCAAATGGAGAGCTAGAACAGGGGGAAGGAAGTGGTGTTTTGCGAGACTGCCTGACAGAATTTTGGATGGATTTCTATGACAGCTGCACACTGGGAGTTGAGGCCAAAGTTCCCTTTATCAGGCATGACTTTCAGTGTGAAGAATGGCAGGCTGTAGCTAGAGTGTTTGTAGTGGGGTGGAAACAAGCTGGTTACTTCCCAGTGAAGCTTGCAGAACCATTTCTGGAGGAAGTATTGTATGGCTCAACAACCAGTAGTTTTAAGGATTCTTTTTTGCTGTACGCATCCCAAGAAGAAAGATCTGTCCTCCTGAAGGCATTGGAGGACTTTACTTCAGTGGACACGGATGAATTGCTGGATGTACTTGATGCACATGAATGCAAACAAGTCCCAACCAAAGACACGCTTCTCCCTGTTTTGGCACAGATTGGACACAAAGTAATCATTCAGGCTCCAATGTTTGTAATTAAGTGCTGGCGTCCTGTTGTGGGTTCTCTAGCTGGTTTACTACCACCAGAAGGACTGCATCATTTCATTGCACAGAAAAAACCAACTGCAAAAACAGTGAAGGAGCTTCTAAACTTTCCAGAGGAGATGACAGCAGCCCAGTCAACAGTTTCTCGTTACCTGAAAAGGTATATTGGGGAAATTGATTTCAATCATCTTCAACTTTTTCTGCGGTTCTGTACAGGATCAAATCTCCTGGATAAGGCCATAATTATCGAGTTCATAGAAACCACAGATTTCCTCCGCAGACCACAATCCCATACATGTGGATGTGTACTAAAGCTGCCCATTGGTTACTACAACTATCCAGATTTTCGTAGCGAATTTAACAGCATTCTCACAAGCTCAATGTGGGTAATGGATGTGGTGTAGGTAGCAAGAACCTGAAGGATGCAACAGTGCCTTGCTTGATTGGATGTTTTTGTTTTTTTTTTTTACCATGAAGTGCCTTTTTTATGTGCAACATTTTATTTGATCTGACTTTTAAAGTGGCTGCTTTGTTCTTTCCCAATCAAATGGTAAGCTTAAAAGGATATTCTTCTTTTTTTTGGAAGTGGGGTTGTATGAAGTGTGCAAGTTTAGTCAATTACCTGTAATATACAGCATTCAGCACTGAGTTTGCAAAAGCAGAGGGGAGGGCTGCAACAGAATAGAAGCAGATTACAGTTCTACAAGCTGACAGTCCTGATGCTGTTTACTACAGGTACACTGAGGCATTAGTACAGCTCCACATAAAATGCCAAAATCCAATAGATTAAACATGTTTTATATCACAGTATAGTTGTTTATAGCAACCCTAATAGAAACAAGAATGTAAATCTTTTTTGATATTCAGAAGAACTCAGAAGTTTAAAAATAAATGAGTAAGTTACAGAAGTTTTTTCACTCTAAAAGGAGTTTAAATAAGATTATTCTGCAACTATCTGTTTAAAGCTAGCTAACAGGTTTAAGAACTGTTCTCATACTGTTATGTACAAAGTACAACCTGTTTTGTTTGTGACAATGGTGTATTTTGAAAAATGGACAGTAAAAACCATTCAAGTTTGTTTCAAATCCAATAGATTAAACATGTTTTATATCACAGTATAGTTGTTTATAGGAACAAGAATGTAAATCTTTTTTGATATTCAGAAAAACTCAGATGTTTAAAAATAAATGAGTAAATTACAGAAGTTTTTTTCACTCTAAAAAGGAGTTTAAATAAGATTATTCTGCAACTATCTGTATAAAGCTAGCTAACAGGTTTAAGAACTGTTCTCATACTGTTATGTACAAAGTACAACCTGTTTTGTTTGTGACAATGGTGTATTTTGAGAAATGGACAGTAAAAACCATTCAAGTTTGTACAAGATGTTGTCACCTTTGTTATATTCTATACTTCTTTACATTTGAACATTTCTGACACCACCCAGTTATTTTACAACTCACCCTTTTATTAATCATGTGCTGTGAATTGTTATGAAAGACAGAGTTTATGAAACATTAGATAGGTTAAATTACTTCCACAAAAACAGATGCTCAGGAAACATACGGAGCAATGATGGTACAACCATTATTATAATACACTACACAGTCGCCCACTTGGTCTTCTTGTCTAATTGATCATAACATTAGATGTATAATGTCATTGCCAGTCTGTGTGGTTGAGGTCCAGTATGCTATTGTCCTTGTAAGGGATGGATACATTTTTGTGAGCATTTAGATGATGTCAAGAAGAGATCTGTTTACTCTTCTTTGAATCTCACCTAAAGCAAAACACCAATAAACAAGTAACAACTAAATTCTGGTATGAAGAGCTTTTGAAGCCTTTTCAGTTTGACAAGTTTGTTATTAATTGAATGATAATAACTGTAGCCCAAAAAGATACAAAAAAACAAAATAACCACTCAAACATAAAAAGCAATAAGGGTATTATGCTGGAAAAACATGTACTAAAGTACCAAATGCACTACACGATTTGCATGCTTGTGTCCATTTAAATAGCCTCAAATAACTGTGGGCGAATCGTGTCCCTCAGATGAAAATACAAATCAAGTGCCTGGGACATGGTAGATGGGAACTCCAGCCTTGATTCCTTCATTATTATTGTGCACAAATCAAACATGTGCACATCACATGGGACTGAACTGACAAATGTGCAGCTGTCTTTACATGTGGTCAAATCTTCAGTCAGTGGAACAAGATGGTCTTCGGCACCCCAAAGGTGAGGGGCCATGTACATAACATTAGGTATCCCACTCGGCACGTTGGTGTTCTTGGAGGGCCGTATACGGTGAGCATTCCAAACACCTCGGATGTCATTCAATACTTCCTGATGAAGAAACAAGGAAAATTAAGTCACAGCTGGCATGTACTGCATTTTTAAACAGTGATCAAAGATTCAGACAAGCAAAACATTATGTTAAGCAAATAAAAGTAGCTTAAATTACACCATAATGTCTTATTTTCACTACAGTAGAATCAATTTATTAAACATTAAATAAATGCACAGTGGCTTAAAGATCTAGATAACATGAAGGTAATGTAGAGTTGAGTTTCTGGGTTTCTTGCTGTGATCACAATATAAACTATTTACCTGAATAATTGGCATGAAACAGAACTGTGACAGGGCTTTGTCAATAAAATCCCCAGCGAAAAATCCCTCATCTTTCAGTTCAGCCAGCAGTGTGATCCAGGGTTCGATTCCTTCCTTTCTCATCACTCCCCACCAGCTCTCAATTCTCTGGTTCGCAGTACTTGCTCCTGTGATGTAACTTCTCTCTGCTGCTCTGTCATCCTCGCAATTTCTCCGTAAATAACGCTGAAGGTCTCTGACCACCACGTTTTCAGTGCCCATGTCCGTTCGTACGAGCTTGGGGAAGCCCCCACAGCGCTCCACTGCTTCCACAAAGTACCCACCGATAACTTTAGGATCGCTGTTTGTGAAGGCGGCCCGCAGCCAAATGATGTTGCGTGAGAACCCGTCGATACAGCCATTAATGCATATCCCATATGGCTTCAGTTTGTCATAAGAGTCTATGTGCCACACAAAGCTAGGTCCTCGAGCAAAATATTGCCTTCTTCTGAGACGTCTGGTCTGGCGAATCTGGGCACCGACTGGGTCCAGTAGAGACAGGATGATCCGGACGTCTTCTTTTCTTATAGAAATACCATGTTGTTTACACTTTGTAAACATCCATCGGTAACCATGATCCTTTCCAGGGCCTTGCAGTTGGTCGACAATGAAATCTATTCCGGCGTCCAAATCGTACCTTCGCCTGTAAAGGGACCTGGCTCTCAATATCCTGTTTAAATGTCTCTCGGTAATAATAGTTCCATGCAATGCCAGGCTTTTCAGAATGCATTTGTAGCTCATTCCCAGCCTAAAGTAAAACTCTATCACACTGTTCCTGTCCATCGTGTAGCTTGACGCTCTCTTCCACCTTCAACCTTAGAGGAAGTGCGCTCGATTTACTTACCTAGCTGTCTGTGAGTTATAGTAATAACATTGATTATTATTTCGTGCGCACGAAATATTAGTTCGTGGCCACTAATTAATATTTCGTTCGCACGTTATAACTAATTCGTGGCCACGAAATAGTATTTCGTGCACACATTTTACTTAACTCGTGGCCACGAATTAATATTTTGTGGCCACGAAATACCGTTTCGTGGCCACGTTTTAGCCGTTTCGTGGCCACAATTAAATTTTTTTTTTGTCCACGTCATCAGAGGGGCTCCGTAGAAACCTGACGCAGTTCCTACTATAAAAACGCGCATGGACAGACAGCAACACTGGTGAGTCAACACATCTCTCAGCTCAATGCTAACTGTTAGGCTATGATTTGTTCGCTAATTTACTTACTTGTCAGGGGTCTCTGTGGTACTTCTGTGGTACTGCGTGTACTTCAAACTCCATATCAGACTCTGGGTCGAGCGCATACAGCTCCATAACAGGCTGCTCCGTTTGATCCCGTCGATCGGAGTCCGATTATCCATCAATGTTTACAAGATCCATGTGAGTGCTGCTTAGCTCAGCGCTAACTGTTAGCCTATGATTTGTTCGCTAAATTACTTGCTTGTCGGGGGTCTCTGTGGTACTTCTGTGGTACTGCATATACTACAAACTCCATATCAGACTCTGGGTCGAGCGCATACAGCTCCATAATAGGCTGGTCTGTTTTATCCCATCGATCGGAGTAATTATCCATCAATGTTTACTACTAACATCCACATGAGAGCTGCCGGTGCCGGTGCTACAGACAATTCTGTGACCCTTCAGAATAAGTGTCTCTTCCGGGGCGACGTCATGAAATGGGCGTAAAACATGCTGCAATTGGTCGAGAGCTCCGCGGTTCAGCACAGTCAGCCATCTTACTTCCGTGTTGGAAATTAGATGCATCGAAAAACTAATATTTAACACCAAATTAGTTTCTATAGTAACGATGGGAACATATCTAGCTTATAAATGCCTATATTTGACTTTTGGAACATTTGAAAAGCATGATACAGCTCCTTTAATAATAATAATAATAATAATAATACGTAACATTAATAGGTGCCTTTCAGACCCTCAACACACGATAGATGTGAATAAACCATCTCCTGTCCTGTGGAAGGACGGGGTTGAGGTTGAAGCCATTTCTGCCCCCATCTTAAAAAAAAAAAAAGTTTCCATTTCTTTTATTTGCTTTTGAATTCCTGAGAAAGCAAAGCATCAAAGTTTTTGTATATTTGAGGTTGGACATTTACCAGATTGCTGTCCTTTATGTTGCATCTAACAGGTGCAACGTTTCTAATCGTGCAGGACAAGTTCATGTCCCTGAACTCTGAACTGGCAGTAAATGATTAGATCTGCACAAAGTTCAGCAACGTTTAGTCAAATAAATGCAAAAGCAGCAACATCCTCCATCCTGCAGTCTTCAGCTGGCGACCTTGTTCACTTTGGCTGCTGCTTTTATGGCCCCCGACAACTCGTGCACCTGTCCTCATGGTCAGACGCCACCAGACAGATGCGTGTCATACGTTCGCGCGCTGCTCACACAGTGTTGCGCGAATCATTCAGTCCCACGCGTGTTTGTATGTCCAGTTTTTGTCCGCTTCGGCGCTTTATACGCAGTCAATCTGAGCAAGCCTGGTAGGCTCGTTCTTAACGCGACGAAATGAATAATCAGCGTGAGAAATGGCATGTGTGGCGTGTGAAGTCATTCAAATGCGTTTGTCACGCGCTCAGTGCGTGAGACTTGAGAGCCCTGGCTGAAACCAGACGTAGGTATGTTGGCCAGTAGCAAAGACAGTTTGGTACGGATGAGCCAATTTCGTCCGTACTGGAGGTTTGAAGCAAGTGTACCGACCTAATTCTTGAATCCCCGGTTCTTGGATTGGTGTGGACTCGTTATGCGTTTAAAGGAATAGTTCACCCACAGAATGATGTAACTTTATTTTCCACTTACCCTCATGGTGAGCAAGACTCTGGAGCACTTTTTTTAATATCTCAAATGCAGCTGGAGATCAGGAAGGCTTCTCTTTCCCCCAACTTTTATATAACGGAGTTTGCCGTGGTCAGAGCCAAAAAGGTCCATAAAAGTCCACAAAAACTTGTCAGTATTCCTCCATACTGCTCGTCCAATGTAATCCAAGTGTCCTGAGTGGGTAGCATCCAGAATTTACTCGAAACAAGCGTAAACAACACTACATCACATCTCCTGCAAGCCCGCCGATGCACATTCACAAAACTACAGAAGCCATGGCAGACGAGATCGCGCGTTCTCTTTTTCTTTCTTTCTTTGTTTTAAATCAATATCCAACCCCTCTTGGACCCTCTTGTGTTTGTCCCGGTTTGTCTGCAGCTCTGTTGCTCTTGGCACAATGTAAACAGTGAATTTCTTCTTCTACGCTTGCATTATCGGCAGAGTAGGGTCTGAACGCTGAGGCTTCCGTAGTTTCGTGAACGCGCATCGGCGTGCTTGCTAGAGATGCGATGTAGTATTGTTTAGGCTCTAAAAATATACCAAATGACATAGTTTTGAGTAAATTCTGTACGCTACCCACTCAGGACACTTGGATTACATTGGACAAGCAGTATGGAGGAATATTGACAAGTTTTTGTGGACTTTTATGGACCTTTTTGGCTCGGACCCCGACGAACTCCATTATATGAAAGTTGGGGGGAAACGAGAAGCCTTCCTGATCGCCGGCTGCATTTGAGATATTAAAAAAGTGCTCCAGAGTCTTTCTCACCATGAGGGGAAGTGGAAAATAAAGTTAATCATTATGTGGGTGAACTATTCCTTTAAGAACAGAGTAAGGAAGTACTTCTTTCTTTATGCGGCGCACAAAGAATGCACCGGCCGCACTACAAGCAACTCATCAACCGGTGACCACTGAGAAGTGAACAGTTGCGAGATGGAGGTGACTCATTCAGATGTGACTCTGCTGCTCCTTATTTGACATGTGGAGGCTGTTCACACAAGAATACCTGAAGAGATTGCAGGGATATCCGAATCATCCCATCACAGCTGCCTTTTGTCGGCATGCCTACTAGGTGGGGGTTGCGCCTGCGGGCGGCGGGGGGTCGTAAACGATGCCTTGTGTGTGCGTAGACAGGTATAAGGTTAGGTGGGGTTTACCTTGTATATCCTTAGCAATGTTCGTGTATCAGTAGCCTTACTCAGAGGGTCTGTCTCAATCCGCGCACTTGCACTATGTGGTACACTGCTTAATAATAATAATGATAATAATGGATTAGATTTATATTGCTCTTTTTCTTGCACACATTCATACACCAGTGAGGCCCCCACTGGAGGTAAGGAGGGTTAAGAGTCTTGCCCAAGGACACAGGGACGGATGGCTGGTGGATCGGGATTCAACCCGCCGATCCTTCGATCATTGGCCAACCTGCTCTACTACTTGAGACACTTCCGAGTGCAAGTTTCAGCTAAAATTCAGAGCTCTGAAATTACTTGGATGCCCTAAAACTGGTCAAAAATACAGTGCAGAACCGAGCACATTACTCGCACTACATGCTGATGTAGAGGAAGAGACAGGTCTTTCCAACTGTTTTCAGAGCTGAATAATGGCGGTGAACGAAGCGGTGGCGACCCCTGCAGCAGCAGAGGCTGTATTATACTGATGTAAGTAATATTTATGAAATGATTTAGACGTAATTACTGATGTATATGTAGCATGCTACCACGCTGTTCACTCCCTGATGACAGTTATGATCTGCTCATTTGTTCGAAGCAGTTATACCGGCTCAGTAGAGTTTAGCTCACGTTAGCGGGCAATGCTAGTCCGTCACATCCGGTAAGTGCAGTGTGCTATTCAGGTCAGCATTTAGCGACAATAGTGTGCACTACAGACGAAGTACACAGTGCGCACTACGCACTGAATTCCAGTGCACTCGGGCAAGTGCGTGGTTTGAGATGCAGCTAGACTTTCTCCGCACTTTTGTACTCTTGGTCTGTCTCAGTCCGCACACTTGAGCACTTGGAACACTATCTTTAAGTGTGTAGAGCATTCATACTGTCATTTAAGCTAAAATTCAGGTGGGGTTGGGGGATTGTGCGTGTCGCGGCCTGGGTGGGGGTGCAGGCTTGGGTTTGGAGGGGGGGGGGGGGGGGGGGGGCATGGACACTGGGGGGGCGGATGTGCGGGGACTAACTGGCTATACAGGAGGGGTGGGAGGAGGATGGGATGAGGGAGTGTTGACGGGGGTAAAGTCGTTGGTTGTTTGAAGTAGGGTTTAGGTTTAAAAAAAAAAAAAAAAAAAAAGCTAAAATTCAGTGCTCTGAAAAGTACCCGGACGCTGCCCTAATAACGGCCAAAAATGCAGTGCGAAACTAAGCACATTTCTTGCTGTAAACGGACGCCATCTTGCTGACGTAGCGGAAGAGGCAGGACTTTTGAACTGTTTTCAGAACTGAATAATGGCAGTGAAAGAAGCGGTGGCGACACCTGCTGCATCAGAAGGTGTATTGTACTGATGTGTAACATAGATTAGATTACTCAAACATAAGTACTAATGTATATTGTGGCTACCGAGCTGTTCACTCCCAATTACAGTTACTGATCTGGTACCAGGTTCTGGTCATTTGTTTGAGGCTGCGGTTAAACTGGTTCAGTAGAGTTAGCACACGTTAGCGGGCAATGCTAGTCATTTCCGGTAAGGACAGTGCTTTATTCGGGTCAGCTTTTAGCGACAGTGTGCACTACAGACGAAGTACACAGTGCACACTCTGGGACACTGCTTCTGTCTTCTACGGCTGCCTCCTTCTCACTGGCGGCGAGACAGTGGCTAATAAGCGAGTGTGGGGACTGAAATAACGCAACTCCAATTTAAACGTGTTTGAGGCTCAGATGGAGCAGAATCATGAATGAATGCATCTGCTGTTGCACATGAGAGGCGACTGAAGAGTGGATTTGTGATTAATTACCATCAACTCTGGGCTACAATACCAAATGTGAACTTAATTCTGGTTTATAAAATTCTGAATGGTCTAGCCCCCACCCCGTTACAAGAATTTGTTAGGAAAAATCATAATAGACCAACAAGAGCAGGTTCCAGGGGGCGACTGCATCGTTCCATCTTTGAAAAGTTGGTTCCTGTTAGTGGGAACGGGGGAGGTATTTGGGCAGGGATGTCTGTGTGGATGATGATATCGTTTTAAATCCCTATTGTAGTGTCTGTGAATGAGGGTCATGTGGGGGCAGCTGGGCTCAGCAGGGGACAGAGGATGGAAACAAACCTCGGCTATAATCCTGTCATTTTTTACTTGCACAAATTTGATGTTTATGTACCTAAAAATGTACTGTACCTTTTAAATAAATGAAATCAAATACAAGCTGCTACTTTTTCCACACGCTTTGAACACTGCAGCTTGAACACTGATTTGGCTAATTGATGGATTTTTACAGGCAAATGAGCTTCATAAAGAAAACCAGCGGGGAAAACACCTGATCATTCTCATGTATGACGTCTCTCATTGTGCTCGGGCCCTACATATCAACCCTTATCCTCCACTGCCCACACACAGCGTCAGACCTGCTGCTGGATGAGGGATCTGGGTTTGATGCTTTAGCTTTGATTACGGCAGCATTCTCTGTGTCATAGTTTCCAGAACGTCAGCAGATTTATTTCCATCTAGTGTTGCATTAATTTTTCACCAAGATCTTAAAGATGATGGTAGAGTCTGACCGCTGCTGCATCACTTCATCTGCCTCTCTTCTTACCCTGATGCTCCATCACTCTGGAACAGGGTAAATTCATCAGACCACATGACCTTCTTCCATTGCTCCAGAGTCCAGTCTTCATGCTCCCTATAGCAACCTGAAGCCTTTTTGTCTGGTTGTTCTCACTGATTAGTGATTTTCTTCAGCTACACAGCTGTTCAGTCCCAATCTGTTGAGTTCCCTTCACATTGGAAAAGCTCTTACTTTTACTATTAAACATAGCCCTGAGTTCTACTGTTGTTTTTCTTCAATATGATTTCACTGAACGTTTCAGTGATTGCCGATCATGATCGTTCAGGATTTTTTTCTGGCCACATTTCTTCCTGGAAGACGATGGTCCCCACTATCCTTCCAGATTTTATCAATGTGTTGGACAGTTCTGAACCCAGTTTTAGTAGTTTCTGTATCTCCTTAGATGTTTTCTCTGCTTGATGCGGCCAATGATGTGATCCTTCTCAGACAGACTAAAGGCGGATTCCCACCGGGTCCGTGTGCGGTGCATTACGGCTGCGATACGGCTTCCGGAGCAAGTCGCAGCTATCATAGTCAGCGACATGGCTCACACCTGACACATGCGTCCCAGATCCGTCCCAGATCCGTCCCAGGTGCGTCTCGCCGCGCTGCTCCTATCTCTGGCGCAGCACGCTCCCAGAGCGCGTCAAGCTCTGCAGTGCAGATCGGACCAGACGTTGAAACCAGACACGGGAACAGAGTAAAGCATCCGGTAAATTTAAGAATAAAAGCCTCTTCCAGCATCTCCAGAACCCACCTCGGATTATACCACTTACCCAAAATAAACATCTTGTAAATTCTGCTGTCTCCTGAGTGTTGCATGTGGGACAGGCAGTTATCAAAAACCATGACCGTTTGCTTGGATAAATCCAGATGGCCACTTTTTGTTTTGGCCAGGCAATGTATTTAAAGGGATAGTACACCCACAGAATGACATTCCTTCATTTTCTACTCACCCTCATGCTGAGCAAGACTCTGGAGCACTTTTTTAATATCTCAAATGCAGCCGGAGATCCGGGGGCATTTCTGTTACCCGCCAACTTTCGTATAATGTAAGTGACCGGCGCTGGAAACAAAGTTCCATAAAAGTCCACAAAAACTCGTCAATATTCCTCCATACTGCTCGTCCAATGTAATCCAAGTGTCCTGAGTGGGTAGCGTCCAGAATTTACTCCAAATGACATCATTTAGTATATTTTTATAGCCTTAACAGTCGTACATCTTACTTCCCCCATGCATGTTCATGAAACTATGGAGACCAAACCAGACCAAACCAAACCATTATGGCAGACCAAACCAGATGAGATCACGTTCTTTGTTTTAAATCAATAGCCAGCCCCTCTTGTGTTTGTCCGCAGCTCAGTCGCTCTTAGCACAGTGTATCAACAAATTTCTTAATCTACATTTGCATTATTGACAGAGTAGGCGCTGAACACCGCGGCTTCCATACTGTCGTTAACTCGCATGGACATGCATCGCGCAAGTACGATGTTCTACTGTAGGTGATAAAAATCTACTAAATGACATCGTTTGGAGTAAATTATGGACGCGACCCATTCAGGACACTTGGATTAGATTGGACGAGCAGTATGGAGGAATATTGACAAGTTTTTGTGGACTTTTATGGACCTTTTTGGTTCGAGCATTGGTCACCTCCATTATATGAGGTAACGAATGATGTTGAAGCTTTGTAGGTGGAAATCTTCCCATTCTTTCTGATTTACGACTTCAGTTGTTCAACAGTCCAGGTCTCCGCTGTCATATATTATGCTTCATAATGCGCCGCGACAGATCTGGACTGCAGGCAGGCCAGTCTAGTACCGGTTCATACAGTCTAGTACCGGTTAGTACAGTCTAGTACTAGTTTGTACAGTCTAGTACCTGCACTATTTTACTACGAAGCCAGGCTGCATGAATGTGTCTCTGCATCGTCTCTCTGGAATAAGCAGGGACGTCCCTGAAAAAGACGTTGCTTGGATGGCAGCAGGTGTTGCTCCAGAACCTGGATGTAGCTCTCAGTACTGATGATGTCATCACAGGTGTGTCAGCTGCTCATCGCCACAAACACCCTTTACCATCACAGATTCTGGCTCTTGGATTTCTTGCTGGAAACAATCTGGATGGTCTTCTGCCTGGAGGACACAACGTCAATGATTTCCAGAAACAATCTGAAATGTGAACTCATCAGACCACAGCTTTTCCAGTTTGCATCTGTCCACTTCAGATGAGCTGGGGTTCAGAGAGGCGGCGGCGTGTCTGGATGTGGGTGATGCATGATAGAGTTTAATGTGCATTGTACATCATTGTACACAATGATGTAGGTTTTTAAAGCAGCGCCACTGAGGGGTCGAAGGTCACGGGTATTCACGCCCTTGCTGCTTCTGTGTAGAAAGTTCTCCAGATTCTCTGAATGTTCTGTTTATATTATGGGATGTAGAGGACGGAGTCCTTAAATTCCTGCAGCTGAACATTGAGAAACATTGTTCTGAAACTGTTGGACTAGTTTTTCATGCAGTTGTTGACAAAGCGGTGATCCTCATCCCATCTCTGCTTGTAAGCAGCTTAGCCTCTTGGGGATGCTCCTTTTATACCCAATCATGACACCCAGCTGTTCCCAGTTCACCTTCTCACCTGTGGAATGGTCCAAACCTGTGTTCTCTGAGCATTCATCAACTTTCCCAGTCTCTTGTTGCCCCTGTACTGGAACGTGCAGCATCCGATTGACAATGAGACAATATTTACACAGAAACAACAAAGTTTATCAGTGTGAACGAGGGATCGACCTGTACAGATTATTTAGGGCTGATACAGATATTTCCTCATCAGCCGATGGACGATACTACTTGCCAATGTTTGGGACTGATTCTGGTTTACCAGCTAACACACCCGACATATCAGCCAATGCCGATACCAGCAAAAAGCAACGAATATCGGCCAGCTGACGCATCCGTCGATCCTTAGTTTGAACAATAAATATCTTGTTGTTGTATTTAGTGGAAAACAGGTTGAAGAGGATTTGCATGGTTTCATTTAAATTTTACACAATGTTCTAACTTCATTGGAGTTGGGGGTTTGTAGTAGATGCCCAAACTGAGCTTTTCTCACCAAGATTATGCCATTTCTAATATTTCATACGTCATGACTTCGTTTCTGCACTAAAATAATTAACGTGTTGGCTCCACAGATCTCTGTTGGACATTTTGACAGCTTCCATAGAAACAGGAGGAAATATCTACGTTAGAATCAGCAACACATTTAAAGGATAACTTTCTTTTTTTTCCAACTTGGACCTTATTTCTTGGAGTATTTACGTGCATTTACTCACTGGTAAAATTTCTGCATCCTTTGGAAGACTTTACGTTGAGTTGCGGTTGGCATACATCTATATAATGTCAGAGAAGGGGCAGTCTCTCTATAAGACATTATCTGCAACAAAACTTGATTTTATCAATAGGGGATTATCACGCTTCCATGTTCCTGTTTCCAGAACTTGGCGAATTTGGCCATTTCCTCTTCCCGGGCAGTTCAACTGTAGCTGAATCCAATGTCACTGCACTGTTCCACTTTGTAAATCGAATAAAAACCAACCCTATTTAAGTTTTCATGGATTCCCAACTGAAGTGATGCTAAGAAAGAAGTGGATCAAAGCGATTCAAGGGCTGAACTTCATAATAAAACGAGGTTGCACGTTTGTCTGTAGCCGGCACTTTAATGATGCAGCTACACAGCTGGTGTTAGCAGGCTTAAAGTGAGGATTTAAACTGATGCAGAAATTTTACCAGTGAGTAAATGGTTGAAAGGTTGAACGAGATTTTTTACAGATTTTGTGCTGACATAAAATCTGTGAAAATGCTCTTTTATTAGCATCTCCTTTCTTGGCAGTCCCCAGTTGTACCACTGGAAACGGGAGGGTGCAGACCCGATTTTCAGATGCTTGTGTGTTTTCATACGCTCAAAGTTAAGCACGTCAGCAAACGCTAGCTGGCTAACGCTAGCCTGCCAACACCAGCTATAGCGTAGCGTAGTCTTCATCATTGACATGCCAGCTATAAATAAACGTGCTACCTTGTTTTATTATAAAGTTCAGCCCTTCATCCCAGCGAATCACTTGATATGCACTTGCAAAATGCACTTGATACACTTTCAGCTGTGACAGCTCTCTTGTCAACTCCTTGATTTCTTCCTCCAGGTGCTACATGTGTTTATGCTAGCTGAACATCGTGGCCTAATGCTGCGTTCCATTTGAACTCGGAAGTCGGAAATTCCCAGTTCCGAGTAGGAAGTTTCAACTGGAACGCCCCCCTGAAGTCGGATTTCCCACTCGGAAAGTCGGACAACTTTCACAGCTCCGAGTTCAGATTTAAAGATGGCCGCGCCCTGTGTTAGCAGTTTTAGAAGCTCCTGTAAGGTACATTTATTTACACTTCTTACTAATATTTTGTTGCATAAATCAGTCGTACACCATTGTATTGGTTTATACAGATGTACGGGGAAGCTGCTGTAGTGTAATTTACATTTTCGTGTGGTATATGTGAACTACAACGCCAGCTGTGCCAACAACGGCTAATACCAATAGCCTTAGCAAACACATTGTTTTGCTAGGCTGCTAACTGGTTTTCCGACCAGTGAGCTGGAACGCAAGTTGGTCGGGTGTGACGTCACCCCCCAGTTCCCACTTCCCAGTTCCGAGGAAAATGGAACGCAGCATTAGCAAGCTGATGCTCTTTGATAAGCGCTCTCCTTTCTTCGCAGTCCCTAGTTGTTCCACTGGAAACGAGAGGGTACAGACCCGATTTTCAGATGCTTGTGTGTTTTCAGATGCACAAAGTCACGTCAGCAAAGCTGGCTAACGCTTGCCTGCTAACGCTAGCCTGCTAACACCAGCTGTGTAGTCTGCATCATTGAAGTGCCGGCTACAAACAAACGTGCTACGTTGTTTTATTATAAAGTTCGGCGAATCGCTTTGATCCACTTCTTCCTTAGCATCACTTCAGTTGGGAATCCATGAAACCTTAAGTAGGGTTGGTGTTGTTTATGCGGTTTACAAAGTGGAACAGAGCAGTTACATTGGATTCAGCCCGGAAGAAGAAACGCTTAAATTCGACAAGCTCCGGAAACTGGCACAGAAAGTGTGATAATCCCCCATTCTTTAAGTAGAACGAATGAGTGCTATTGTCCTGTGAGTTCAGAGTTTCACAAATTGTGTTTTTGTTGTTACGAGCTGCTCGTCTCAGCTGTACTACGGAAGCGCGCATTGTGAATGCGCGGCCCCGAAAAGTGTGTAGAACACCCTGATAACTAACGGAAGTTAAATCTGGACTCACAGGACAATAGTACTCGTTCGTTCGTTCATTCTATTTAAAGTACGAAGTTTCCCCCCCAGAAAATAAACGTTAGACTCGTGTAAGTGAAATCAGTCTCAAACCTCAAGCCTTTGGGCCTCTACTCGTGTGCAGTGGTGCGTTTGAATGCGACTCCCTCCCCTCCTGCCTGTAATTTGCTTTGCTATGGTCTGGTCGGGACGTTTCTGGGTGGAGATTTCAGCCAATGACAGAGCTAAGAGCATGACGCTTTGTGGGAATAAGCTCATGATTGGAGCAGACGCCAGTCACTCAAACTCTGAAGAAGGAGGCGGCCATTAGCCTGAGAGGGAGGGGCGCTCAGTTTGAATACTGCTGTTTGTATACAGTAACGGTGGAGGGACTGCGGACTCCACCTTAAAGTATTGGCGAAAATTAAAGAGTTTTGCTGCAGATAATGTCTTATATCGTGGCTGCCCCGTCTCCGCCATTATACTGGATGTACACCGAAGGGCGACTCAGCGTAATATCTGCCGAAGGAGTCAAAGTGATGCAGAAATTTAACCGGTGAGTAAATGCACGTATAAACTCCTAGAAATAAGGTCCAGGTTGAAAAAAAAGAAAGTTATCCTTTAATGCAATAAAATCCTGACGTCATCATTATGTCATAGTGTTAAACTCTTCCAGACCAATGAGGCTGCTTGTGCAGAGATTCAGTTGGTTATTTCTGCAGCCTAGAGGAAATGCGGAGGCAGGACGCGCGTGCAAAATATCTGGATAACAGAATGAGAGAGGGGGAGGATAAGGTATAGGGAGGGAGAGAGAGAGAGAGAGAGAGAGAGAGTCAATAATCTGCCAATACAGATTTATCTCTTCTGCTCTGATTCACCCGCAACAGTCGATACCTCCTCTCTCTCTCTCTCTCTCTCTCTCTCTCTCTTTTGTACACATCTGCTCGCGATCAAATCCTCTGCTGCCGTCATCTTCCATGCGTCCTTCCTCGCGCCAGAGAGCGGCCGCTTGGCTGCTCGCGCTGCCGTTGGGGAGAGGAGAGGAGTGCGCGCGCCGCGGCCGCCTGGAGATGATCTCGTTTTGGTTGCTGTGCTGGAAGCTGTTGGTAGGTAAATGAGCGAATCAGTCGCGCGCATCAACAAGGTCGCGATGCTTTGCTGGTGTTTACTGCCTCCACCCCCCACATCTGAGGAGAGATTAGGGGGATTCCTTTGGCGTCGGTCGCGGAGCATCTGGAGCAGATGCACGCGGAGCTTTTTGGCTCAGATGGTCTTCTGGAAGCCGGGCTTTCTTGGCTTTGTTTTGGCGCGTGCGCTTATCCGCCACAGTTTGGGGGCTTTGCCTGATTTCCGATGCTGAGTTATGTAAGAGTGTTTGGCTCAGCTCACCTTTACATCTGATTTAGTCTGCTGGAAACGCGGAGACAAATGTGTTAGTCAAACTGTCATTAATGGATCAATACTGGAAATAAACACATTAAATAAATCAATTAATAAATGTAGCCTATCGATAATTACTTAAACGCGTCATTAATTTATTACAATAGGAAATAAATAAAAAAAATAATTAAATAAATAAAAACTACTGAAATGACACTGATGAAGTAATATTGTTAATAATGAGTCAAATTACTGAAATATATTTGTAGTTGACAAACTTCGTAAATGTCTAATATAGCATATTGATGATAAGTTAAATGTAACAACTAAAATCCAGGACGCCTCCGAGGGGTGGCCGTGCCCCCAACAAAGAGCTGGTCCCCCCTGCAATTTTTTTTTTTCATTTATATCTGCTTTGCTTATATTTGAATGTCAAAATCTTCATAAGTTAATAGAAATAGAATAAATAAAAATATTCCACTACACCCACCATAATTCTGCATAACTCTGCTCTTTGTCCCCCCAGCAGGTCTGTCACACCTAATTAACTCGGCCTTTCTTATGCAAATGCATCCAGGAAGGCTCCACCCAGAACTGCCCCAACCAGGTTCCAATGCCCCTTTCACACCAGCACCTGCTTAGCCCTCATTGGCCCAACACCACCCTGTCCCTGTTTAGTTTGTTCACATTACACCTCACTCTGGTTTTCAGTGAGTGAGGTCGTCATAGTGAAGTTTTGTGAAGTCCGTTGTTTGCGACACACACTGAACTACTTATTACAGGCAAAACAAATCTTGTCCTCTTTTGAAATAAGTTTTTAAAAAAAGATAATTTTTTTTTTACTTGTAATAAGCAAAAAATATAATTCTTCCAATGGAGCAAGTGAAATTTTCTTGTAAGATTTCTTGAAATAAGATGCATTTGTCTTAAAACAAGCTCCTATATCTCACTGAAATGTTTCTCTTTAGGTGATTTTGTCTTGTTTTGAGTGTGATGAGATATTTTGACAAGAAATTAGAAAAGTACACTTGCTAAAATTTAAGTTTTTTAGTGTATTGTTGAAATTGAGGAAGTTTGCTGCAGATAATGTCTTATATAGAGAGGCCCAT
>JALJCO010008483.1:107500-185029 GCA_023101725.1 Atherinomorus stipes | reverse complement strand
GAGGTCATGTGACCTATTGACTCCAAACCATATCAGGATTATAGTTCCAGCCAAGCTGGCCAAGATACACCAATTACTTTTTGATTTTAGGTCTTAATAGATTTTTAATATATCTTTTACTCTAAATGATTACTCATACACCAATTCTGATATATATACAGTTGTATATATAATGTTGGGATGGAATTTTGCTGCACAAAACTATCTATTCAGAGAAAACAGAGAAACAACCTGTAGTCTCATGCTACGTAGTGGTTTCTGTGCATATACCGTAAAGCCTACGACAGAAGCGCACTCAAAATTTAAGATCGGCTGGCTTGACTACGTGAAAACGAGAGGCGGCTGGCTTGACCGCAGTGCTGTGATGTGGGTTGCAATTTTCCTGCACATGATCGATCTGGAAAAAAAACTGAAAACCGGCCGTCTTTGTTTTTTTTTTTAAATTTCTTTTTCCGTTTCCAACATGAAAACAAAATCAAGGGAGTCTTGTGTCAGAAGTAACCCGGAGGAGGCGGATGGCATGAATAGCAGCTGCAACACGCACAGACATACATTTTACTAACATCCCATCCTTCCTCGTGTGCTGTAGGCATTTTCATCCCGGTAGTGCAAATATGTGTCATAATTGGACGATAACCTTCATACTTTCTCCCACTTTTCATTGAAATTGCCTGTAAAGCTCCTTTTATTTTGTAACATAGCCTCTGTTTATAGTGCGGTTAGCATGCTAACAGGCTACAAGGAAGCCTCATTCAAACACATGAATGAATGGAACCCTGGAAAAGCACTAATGATGATGTCTGAGCCCATCGGTTTGCAGGCTTCCATATCTTGGACCCAGCCGTTCGTAAACTGTTCATGAGCTTCCAGGGACGTGTAATTCCGAAACTGAGACGAAGTGTAGGAACTCACGCCACAGACCAAGTATGTGAAAATATTGTTAGAGGAAGCAAAGATCAGGGTCACGGGTCCACTCTGTAGCAGCATTTCATATGGATCCTTATCTCCGATTAACGCAATCTTCTCCAGATAGCGTCTCATTGCCTCGGGAAGAAGTTTATCCTGGTACCGGTCTTTTCTTTCTTTTTAAACTTTAAGCATCCTGCCGTTTTCTTGTTCTCAGTCAGGCCCCGTCCCAATACCCGCCCTAAACCCTACACCCTTGTATGAAGTGCGCACTTGGCAGAAGTGCACATTAAGGGTTGGAGTGTGCAGGTTGCAAGTGCGGGAAAAAGGCAGAATTGGGACAGTGGTGGATTCTCCATTTTGAACTGCGTCATTTCATGTCATTGCTGCCAAACTCAGCTTCATCTCTGTTCCTGGTGAAGAGACGTCATTTTTAAACATAAACTGAATAAAGTTCATTTCATCTGTTCCTGTAAAATAGATGTTATGAAATCCACACACGTTTAATTAATAAATAAATGAATTACTGAACTAATTTATGTAAGATGGCTGTAGAATTTCACCAGTACAGGTTAAATAACTGTTACATTCTAAACAAATGTAAAATAATGATTAAACTGTTGCTCTGTGACTTATCGCTAGCATAGAATGTCCATAAATGTCCACATGTCCATAAAAACGTATAAGTTCTTTGAGTTACATTGGAAACTGAGACCAGTATTAATCACATGAGTTGTAAGGCTTACAGAAGTATGGCTACATAATTATTCTATTCTTAATTTAATTGTAAATAGATGCTTTGATATTGTATACTCATTTATTTTTTGATGTTTCCTTTTAAAATGTTTGCTTAGTATTGTATTTCAATTTTGTTAACCTGTTTTTGTTGATTGTATGTTTAAAATTTATGTTGATCTGGACCCCAGGAAGAATAGTCTTCACCGGTGAAGACTAATGGGGATCCATAATAAACTAAACTAAACTATGTCAGGTAAACAGGTTTCCCTTGTTAGAGACGCTGCGTATCAAGTATATTTCTAATAAAAGCATTGTTACATCTCTTCTCATCTACAAACGGAATACCAGAAATAGTCGGAGAACTGGATGTTAAAGATAGAGAAACATCTGTGTGTAAATTCTGTGCTAAAGAAATGATATTAATAGGAATAGATTCAATCACCATGTTAAACTCTTCTTGAGAGGTATCAATATCATATTTCTCCATAAAGACCTCATATGAATAAAATTCTTGATTTTCATTTTGAAGACTGCTCACCATGTTAAGATTGTTTATAAACCAATTATGTAGGAAGAGTGTTTTGTTTTTGTGTAATATATAAGCATTGTTCCAAATAATGCAGTGGTGGGGGGAGAAATTATGTTTGAAGATAAGATTCCAACATAATAAAGTTTGTTTATGAAAGTTGGTTAATTTCAGAGGGAGTTTTCCAGTGGAAAAAGGACATATTAATAGAAAGTTAAGACCACCAAGAGTATTAAATAAGTTACTTGGGATAATATTCCACATGTTATTTGGACATTTTAGGAATCTTTTAATCCAGTTGATTTTTATAATTTGGTTAAATTAAGTGAAAGTCAGCACATTTAGGCCTCCTTCAGCTAAGGGGTTTGAGAGAACGGATCTTTTAATCTTATCAGGTTTATTCTTCCAAATAAATTTGAACAGAATTTTATCAAGTTGGGAGCAAGTGGAGTTAGGTATATCTAGAGATGAGAAAACATAGGCTGCTCTTGACATCCCTTCTGCTTTGCTTAACAAAACTCTACCATATAAGGATAGATCTCTGGCAGACCAACAATTAAACTTTGTTTTGATGGCCTGAATCATTGGCAACATATTTAAGTCAACAATTTCTCTGGGATTTTTTGATAACTTTATACCAAGATAAGTAATAATGTTTTTGATGGGGATATTACATATTTCAGATTGACTGCAGTTTGTAAGGGGCAGAATTTCACATTTTTTAATGTTTAGTTTTAATCCTGACGCTTTTGAGAATTTTGATATCGTAGATAAAGCAAAGGATACTTGTTCATCATTTTCCAAAAATAAAGTAGTATCGTCTGCTAACTGTGATATTTTTATTTCTTGGTCAAATATTCTAATTCCTTTAAAGGGGGTTTGTAGTATTAAATAATTCAATATTTGGGCAACAAGCAAGAAGACATAAGGTGAGGCTGGGCATCCTTGGCGCACTCCTTTGTCCACATTGAATCTCTGAGAGGTTCCATGCAGTTTGACAGAGCTATTGTTATTTTTATAGAGCGTTTTCACTGCTTTGATGAAGAAATTGCCAAAGTTTAAAAAGGATAAGGTGTCAAATATGAATTCATGGCTGATCGTGTCGAATGCCTTTTGAAAGTCTAGAAAAAGAATAAGTGGGTCACCAGAGAGTAAATATCTATAATTAATCAGGTCTAAAACTAATCTAATGTTATTAGAAATATGGCGTCCAGGCATGAAGCCGCTCTGAGACTCATGAATAATGTCATTCATTCCGTGTTTTAGGCGTTTGGCTAGTACAGATGCCAAAATTTTGTAATCACTGTTCAATAATGTGATGCCTCGCCAATTATCAATTAATAAAATGTCTTTATTGGGTTTAGGGACTAATGTTATAAGACCCTGTTTCATCGAGTGGGGTAAAACTTCATTACTTATGGCTTCATCATATACTGCCAGAAGAAATTTTGATATTTCTTCAGGAAATGCTTGATAAAATTCAGCCGTAAGGCCATCATTTCCAGGTGATTTGTTAATTTTGAGATTATTTATTCCCCATTTTATTTCTTCAATCGAAATTGATTCGTCACAATTCTTTCTGAAAATCTCGCTTGCTTTTTTCACATCTTTAAGAGAGTTGAAAATCTCAGAGGAATCAGTACTTATGTCCATTTTATGAAGATTAGTATAATAATTAGACACAAATTTTGATATAACATTATAGTCTTCTGTTATAGTCTTTTATTTTTAGTTTAGATAACAAGCTTCTTTCATTGTTTCTTTTTTCAATGCCAAAAAAATATTTGCTATTTTTCTCCCCCTCTTCCAACCATTTAAGTCTTGAACGTATGAAAGCACCTTTAGCCTTTTCCTTATAAATGTTGTCCAATTCCATTTGAAGGCAGTCTAATTGTGAAGACTGTTCATTATCCGATAAATTTAAAGTGATGTCTGTGATACCTTTGATTAAAAATTCTATTCTTGCTCTTTTTCTTTTAGCCAAGTCTTTGCTGAGATTAATAGCAAACTTCCTTATTTCATATTTGAGTAATTCCCATTGTTTCCCATAATCATTTTTAGAGCTTGCCTGTTTCCAATATTGTTCCATGAGTTTTTTTTGTAGTTTCTATAAAGTATTTATTATTCAACAAAGCATTGTTGAATTTCCAATAATTAAAATTTTTTCTATGTTGCTTTGACAAACTTAATTTAAGGAAAACTGCTTTGTGATCAGTCATAATTGTAGGATAAATTTTAACTTCTGTGACTTGTTGTAGTATGACCATCTGGAGCCCCTATAGGTGTGTGTGGTGATTTCGGAGTCTCTGTTCTGTATGACAGTGGGGTTATTGGTTTATGTTCGCAGCGTCTTGTTCCTGTATTGCCATTTGCAGACGGTCCCTAATCACTCGCTCCGCTACCGCCTGCTCATAGAGATCAATGTTATTCACCCAGCTCGGTTTTTCTAAAAAAATAACGTTTTTTATTCTTGTAGCTAGTAGTCTTTGCTATTATGACGTGAAAGGGTGTCATTTGTGTTTCAAAAACGTTTCGTCTCAGAGTTATTGATCCCCGAAGTCCGAATCTGTCAATATCTTTCCAACTTTATCTAAGTCGTTATAACGAGATAAACGTTCTCGTTTAAACGAGAAGTATATCTCGTTATAACGAGAAAGGTTTCACGTTAAAACGAGAAACTTTCTCGTTAAAACGAGAAAGTTTCTCGTTATAACGAGATTTTTTTCTCGTTATAACGAGATATGGCTCCAACATTTATTTCATCGCTCTGGCAGTTCAACGCCACCGTAGAGGACTGTAAAGGCTGGGGGGGTCTCCGTGGTTACGCAGTGAGACAACGCATTACGTAGTCGGAGAAGTTTACTGTAGCCTTTATTCATCTGTATGTTACCTGTCTGGCGGTGCATGAGAGGAGAGTTGAGCTGCAGCTGCGCATGTCTGCTGCTAGCTCTGAGCAGGGAAAAAGGGGCGGGTGGGGTGGGGGTGGAGCACATATCAATTTTGGGGCATTATTATCACACTCTTAATTGCTGAGCTTTATAGATGATCGTGTCAGCATAGGCCACGTACATTGTAAAATAGAAAATAGAATAAAATAATGAAACACAAAAAAACGAACTTTCGAAAGGGCACTTGCTAGGTTCAAAGGGCAAAGGGCAGGTGTTCCAGCACCACCTAGTGTCTACCTGTGTACGCAACGGCAGATTCTCATCCTGATGAGGTGGAACGGGAGATTCTCATCACGATGCGGAGGAACGGGAGATTCTCATCACGATGCGGTGGAACGGGAGATTCTCATCCTGATGCGGAGGAACGGGAGATTCTCATCCTGATGCGGAGGAACGGGAGATTCTCATCCTGATGCAGAGGAACGGGAGATTCTCATCCTGATGCGGAGGAACGGGAGATTCTCATCGCGATGCGGAGGAACGGGAGATTCTCATAGTGATGCGGAGGAACGGGAGATTCTCATCGCGATGCGGAGGAACGGGAGATTCTCATCGCGATGCGGAGGAACGGGAGATTCTCATCGCGATGCGGAGGAACGGGAGATTCTCATCGCGATGCGGAGGAACGGGAGATTCTCATCGCGATGCGGAGGAACGGGAGATTCTCATCGCGATGCGGAGGAACGGGAGATTCTCATCGTGATGCAGAGGAACGGGAGATTCTCATAGTGATGCAGAGGAACGGGAGATTCTCATCCTGATGCGGAGGAACGGGAGATTCTCATCACGATGCGGAGGAACGGGAGATTCTCATAGTGATGCAGAGGAACGGGAGATTCTCATAGTGATGCAGAGGAACGGGAGATTCTCATCACGATGCGGAGGAACGGGAGATTCTCATCGTGATGCGGAGGAACGGGAGATTCTCATCACGATGCGGAGGAACGGGAGATTCTCATAGTGATGCAGAGGAACGGGAGATTCTCATAGTGATGCAGAGGAACGGGAGATTCTCATAGTGATGCGGAGGAACGGGAGATTCTCATCGTGATGCGGAGGAACGGGAGATTCTCATCGCGATGCGGAGGAACGGGAGATTCTCATCACGATGCGGAGGAACGGGAGATTCTCATCACGATGCGGAGGAACGGGAGATTCTCATCACGATGCGGAGGAACGGGAGATTCTCATCCTGATGCGGAGGAACGGGAGATTCTCATCCTGATGCGGAGGAACGGGAGATTCTCATCCTGATGCGGAGGAACGGGAGATTCTCATCCTGATGCGGAGGAACGGGAGATTCTCATCCTGATGCGGAGGAACGGGAGATTCTCATCCTGATGCGGAGGAACGGGAGATTCTCATCACGATGCGGAGGAACGGGAGATTCTCATCGCGATGCGGAGGAACGGGAGATTCTCATCACGATGCGGAGGAACGGGAGATTCTCATCACGATGCGGAGGAACGGGAGATTCTCATCACGATGCGGAGGAACGGGAGATTCTCATCGCGATGCGGAGGAACGGGAGATTCTCATCGCGATGCGGAGGAACGGGAGATTCTCATCATGATGCGGAGGAACGGGAGATTCTCATCGCGATGCGGAGGAACGGGAGATTCTCATAGTGATGCAGAGGAACGGGAGATTCTCATAGTGATGCAGAGGAACGGGAGATTCTCATAGTGATGCGGAGGAACGGGAGATTCTCATCGCGATGCGGAGGAACGGGAGATTCTCATCGCGATGCGGAGGAACGGGAGATTCTCATCCTGATGCGGAGGAACGGGAGATTCTCATCCTGATGCGGAGGAACGGGAGATTCTCATCACGATGCGGAGGAACGGGAGATTCTCATCACGATGCGGTGGAACGGGAGATTCTCATCCTGATGCGGAGGAACGGGAGATTCTCATCCTGATGCGGAGGAACGGGAGATTCTCATCCTGATGCGGAGGAACGGGAGATTCTCATCGCGATGCGGAGGAACGGGAGATTCTCATCGCGATGCGGAGGAACGGGAGATTCTCATCGCGATGCGGAGGAACGGGAGATTCTCATCGCGATGCGGAGGAACGGGAGATTCTCATCGCGATGCGGAGGAACGGGAGATTCTCATCGTGATGCAGAGGAACGGGAGATTCTCATAGTGATGCAGAGGAACGGGAGATTCTCATCCTGATGCGGAGGAACGGGAGATTCTCATCACGATGCGGAGGAACGGGAGATTCTCATAGTGATGCAGAGGAACGGGAGATTCTCATAGTGATGCAGAGGAACGGGAGATTCTAATCACGATGCGGAGGAACGGGAGATTCTCATCACGATGCGGAGGAACGGGAGATTCTCATAGTGATGCAGAGGAACGGGAGATTCTCATAGTGATGCAGAGGAACGGGAGATTCTCATCACGATGCGGAGGAACGGGAGATTCTCATCGTGATGCGGAGGAACGGGAGATTCTCATCACGATGCGGAGGAACGGGAGATTCTCATAGTGATGCAGAGGAACGGGAGATTCTCATCCTGATGCGGAGGAACGGGAGATTCTCATAGTGATGCGGAGGAACGGGAGATTCTCATCGCGATGCGGAGGAACGGGAGATTCTCATCGCGATGCGGAGGAACGGGAGATTCTCATCGCGATGCGGAGGAACGGGAGATTCTCATCACGATGCGGAGGAACGGGAGATTCTCATCCTGATGCGGAGGAACGGGAGATTCTCATCCTGATGCGGAGGAACGGGAGATTCTCATCCTGATGCGGAGGAACGGGAGATTCTCATCCTGATGCGGAGGAACGGGAGATTCTCATCACGATGCGGAGGAACGGGAGATTCTCATCGCGATGCGGAGGAACGGGAGATTCTCATCACGATGCGGAGGAACGGGAGATTCTCATCACGATGCGGAGGAACGGGAGATTCTCATCACGATGCGGAGGAACGGGAGATTCTCATCGCGATGCGGAGGAACGGGAGATTCTCATCGCGATGCGGAGGAACGGGAGATTCTCATAGTGATGCGGAGGAACGGGAGATTCTCATCGCGATGCAGAGGAACGGGAGATTCTCATAGTGATGCAGAGGAACGGGAGATTCTCATAGTGATGCGGAGGAACGGGAGATTCTCATCGCGATGCGGAGGAACGGGAGATTCTCATCGCGATGCGGAGGAACGGGAGATTCTCATCCTGATGCGGAGGAACGGGAGATTCTCATCCTGATGCGGAGGAACGGGAGATTCTCATCACGATGCGGAGGAACGGGAGATTCTCATCACGATGCAGAGGAACGGGAGATTCTCATAGTGATGCGGAGGAACGGGAGATTCTCATAGTGATGCGGAGGAACGGGAGATTCTCATCACGATGCGGAGGAACGGGAGATTCTCATAGTGATGCGGAGGAACGGGAGATTCTCATAGTGATGCAGAGGAACGGGAGATTCTCATAGTGATGCAGAGGAACGGGAGATTCTCATCACGATGCGGAGGAACGGGAGATTCTCATCACGATGCGGAGGAACGGGAGATTCTCATAGTGATGCAGAGGAACGGGAGATTCTCATCGCGATGCGGAGGAACGGGAGATTCTCATCGCGATGCGGAGGAACGGGAGATTCTCATCCTGATGCGGAGGAACGGGAGATTCTCATCCTGATGCGGAGGAACGGGAGATTCTCATCACGATGTGGAGGAACGGGAGATTCTCATCACGATGTGGAGGAACGGGAGATTCTCATCGCGATGCGGAGGAACGGGAGATTCTCATCACGATGCGGAGGAACGGGAGATTCTCATCGCGATGCGGAGGAACGGGAGATTCTCATCACGATGCGGAGGAACGGGAGATTCTCATAGTGATGCGGAGGAACGGGAGATTCTCATCACGATGCGGAGGAACGGGAGATTCTCATCCTGATGCGGTGGAACGGGAGATTCTCATCCTGATGCGGAGGAACGGGAGATTCTCATCGCGATGAGGTGGAACGGGAGATTCTCATCCTGATGCGGAGGAACGGGAGATTCTCATCACGATGCGGAGGAACGGGAGATTCTCATCACGATGCGGAGGAACGGGAGATTCTCATCGCGATGTGGAGATTCTCATCGTGATGCGGAGGAACGGGAGATTCTCATCGCGATGCGGAGGAACGGGAGATTCTCATCGTGATGCGGAGGAACGGGAGATTCTCATCCTGATGCGCAGGAACGGGAGATTCTCATCGCGATGTGGAGGAACGGGAGATTCTCATCGTGATGCGGAGGAACGGGAGATTCTCATCGCGATGAGGAGGAACGGGAGATTCTCATCCTGATGCGGAGGAACGGGAGATTCTCATCACGATGCGGAGGAACGGGAGATTCTCATCACGATGCGGAGGAACGGGAGATTCTCATCGCGATGTGGAGATTCTCATCGTGATGCGGAGGAACGGGAGATTCTCATCGTGATGCGGAGGAACGGGAGATTCTCATCCTGATGCGCAGGAACGGGAGATTCTCATCCTGATGCGCAGGAACGGGAGATTCTCATCACGATGCGGAGGAACGGGAGATTCTCATCACGATGCGGAGGAACGGGAGATTCTCATCGCGATGTGGAGATTCTCATCGTGATGCGGAGGAACGGGAGATTCTCATCGCGATGTGGAGGAACGGGAGATTCTCATCGTGATGCGCAGGAACGGGAGATTCTCATCGCGATGTGGAGGAACGGGAGATTCTCATCGTGATGCGGAGGAACGGGAGATTCTAATCACGATGCGGAGGAATGGGAGATTCTCATCGTGATGCGGGAGGGAACGGGAGATTCTCATCGCGATGTGGAGATTCTCATCGTGATGCGGAGGAACGGGAGATTCTCATCACGATGCGGAGGAATGGGAGATTCTCATCATGATGCGCAGGAACGGGAGATTCTCATCATGATGCAGAGGAACGGGAGATTCTCATCATGATGCGCAGGAACGAGAGATTCTCATCACGATGCAGAGGAACGGGAGATTCTCATCATGATGCGCAGGAACGGGAGATTCTCATCGCGATGTGGAGGAACGGGAGATTCTCATCGTGATGCGGAGGAACGGGAGATTCTAATCACGATGCGGAGGAACGGGAGATTCTCATCCTGATGCGGAGGAACGGGAGATTCTCATCATGATGCGGAGGAACGGGAGATTCTCATCATGATGCGGAGGAACGGGAGATTCTCATCACGATGAGGTGGAACGGGAGATTCTCATCGTAATGAGGTGGAACGGGAGATTCTCATCACGATGAGGTGGAACGGGAGATTCTCATCGCAATGAGGTGGAACGGGAGATTCTCATCACGATGAGGTGGAACGGGAGATTCTCATCACGATGAGGTGGAACGGGAGATTCTCATCACGATGAGGTGGAACGGGAGATTCTCATCGCAATGAGGTGGAACGGGAGATTCTCATCACGATGAGGTGGAACGGGAGATTCTCATCACGATGAGGTGGAACGGGAGATTCTCATCGCAATGAGGTGGAACCGGAGATTCTCATCACGATGCGGAGGAACGGGAGATTCTCATCACGATGAGGTGAAACGGGAGATTCTCATCACGATGAGGTGAAACGGGAGATTCTCATTGCGATGAGGTGGAACTGGAGATTCTCATCACGGATGCAGAATTTGTGCGATGCCATCATGTCAATATGCAGTAAAATCTCAGGAATGCTTCCAGCACCTGGTTGGATCTGTGACACCAAGAATGATAGCACGCGTCTGTACTTGTTGTCAGTACTAGCAAGTTGAGCAGTTATGTTACATTGACTGAAGGATTAGCTTAATGACCTTAACAAGAAAAAGCATCCTCTTTCCCCTCCATGCTCCAATAAACAGACAACTCCGACTGCTAAATGTGCCCTTGGCTTTTATTAATGACCACACAATAAAAATGGAGTCACACGGCCATGACCCACCTGCACTCTTGTCTGCTGCCATCCCTCCCCTAATAAAATACATCACCTAGTAACACTACGATGAGGAGGAAGCAGGAACAGGAATGACTGACCGTGCTGGCTTCCCACAGTCTCCCAGATTGTACAAAATAAAAGGAAGTTTCAAACCACCAGTTACACATTCAAACTCAAAATCTTAATTTTCCTCTTTTTGGATTTAATGAAAATTTGATTAATCTTTTAAGAAGTCTAAAAACTGGAGATAACTCAAGAACCTCTTTGGAAAAGTAAAATTAAAAAAGGAAACAGAATAAGTTAGCTCTGAAGATGTATTCAAAGTTCTTAAGAAACCTGAAATTTTCTCAGGGTGGCCATTACAGCATGAAGTTTTAAAGCAGAAAGGAATAAAAAAACAATTGGCCTTCACAAATAAGGACACTTTCTAACTCATGACATGTAACATCCCGCAACGATTTAAAATAAAACATTAAAACACAAGTGTCAGCTTTATCCTGCAGCTGGAACATGAAGGAAACGTTCAGACTCCACATCTCCTCTCATGAAGTATGACAGATTTTACCGGAAAGCCTTCTTACATTTTTGTGCTGTGCAGAAATGAAGCTAAAACTGCAAAAACCAAAACATGTCAGCTAACATGAGCTTCCCTTCAGCCACCAAGGCGGTGAGCACGGAAGCGGTAAAAATAAGGTCTTTATTAAAAACATCCTGAGATAAATAACATTGTCAGTCACAGTCGCTGTGTGACATCCAGCCCGGCAATGGTGGGCCTGTCTTCGGTGGGTTTCTGGTTTGTTTCTCATGTGATGCATCAGAAGAGTGCACAGGTGAAGCGGAGGTTCAGGTCACAGATGGAATCAAAGCAGCGAGCTGATTGGCCCTGAGCTTTGTTGTCAGGAGGAGCTTCCATCCATCAGAGAAGGTCCGTCTGAGGTTCAGCTGGACGGACGAGCGTCACTCCGCCTCCCCCCGCCTCAGATATTCTCCGCCTCCCTCTGAGGAAACTCCCTGATGCTGTCCTGGGGTCCGCCGCGGACGGGCGGGCGTCGCCGGATGCTGCGGCCGGATGAGATGAGATCGGCGTAGCCGCGGGAGTGAGAGAAAGCGTAGGCGGAGCGGCGGGAGCGCCGGCCTCGCTGGAAGGCCGGCGGCTTCTTCTTCTCCTCCTCCTCCAGCTCCAGCTCATACTTCTTCCTGTTTCGCTGCACCTGCAGGATGGTGGCAGATGAGCAGGTGTTCCACTGTTCTACATCACTTTCCCTCTGGCTAAGTTTACAACATCATAGTTACTTTAAAAGAAGTAGAAGGGAGGCTTTAAAGGGATAGTACACCCACAGAATGATGCTCCTTCATCTTCTCCTCATCCTCATGCTGAGCAAGACTCTGGAGCACTTTTTTAATATCTCAAACACAGCCGGAGATCCAGGGGGGGTTTCGTTATCCAACTTTCAGAAATAGAGTTCACCGGCGCTCGAACCAAAAAGGTCCATAAAAACTTGTCAATATTCCTCCATACTGCTCGTCCAAGTGTCCTGAGTGGGTAGCGTCCAGAATTTACTGGAAACCATCATTTAGTAGATTTTTAGAGACTGAACAGAGAACATCGTACTTCCCCGATGCGTCCATGAGAGTTCACGACACTACGGAAGCTGCAGCGGTCAGCATCTACTCTGCCAATAATGGAAGCGTAGAAGAAGAAGTTCACTGTTTACATTGTGCTAAGAGCTGCAGACAAACACAAGAGGGGTTGATGTTGATTTAAAAGAAAGCAAAGAATGTGCAATCTCGTCTGGTTTGGTCTGCTGTGGCTTCCGTAGTGTTGTCATCGCCAGAAAACGGAGTCGGGCCGATCAATCGGCTTCAGTCTCGGAGACATGGTGAGAAAAGTGCCCAAGAACACACCGAGCCGACTCCAGACCAGGGTTACCTTCTGTGCATGCGTGAAATATAATGACATCACAACAGACAGCACTGATCTGTGTTGTGACCCCAAAAAATGAAAACTGGAAATGACAGAGCATTTCTCAAGACGAAAACATGTAAAAGCTGCTGCTGCTGTTGTTAGCAGAGAGCGAGGACTGCTAGCTAAGGTCCCAATACGATGCCAAACCATGTGTGAGAGTTTGCAGTATGTCCGCTCTTCATCTGGTCTGGTTACCTTCACTTTGGGTCTTCTTGTTAGCTGATTCGCCAGCAAGGTCAAGTCCCCTCCAATCTGATTGGTCAGCCCATTATCCACTGGCCGAGACAATTATACATGTTCAATCAGCTGAAAAGAACACCGACGGTGTTGGAGACGGCTGCAGACGGCCGACAATACAGAACACACCAAACTGACTCACGACTGACTTCAGACGCCCCCACGACCACACCAGACAGACGAAGATCGGCCCGGTGCGTCTCCATCTTCATGGACCTTTTAGCTCCGAGCGCCGGTCACCTCTGTTATATGAAAGCCGGTGGATAATGAACCCCCCGGATCTCCGGCTGCATTTGCGATATTAAGAAATGCGTCTTGCTCAGCATGAGGATGAGGAGAAGAGGAAGGACTTCATGCCGTGGGTGTTGGATCCCTGTCCAGTAAAAGTGTGGTAGCTGTGACGGCTCGGGCCGAACATGCCAGCTTCGTTTTCAGCCGTGCACACGCCGTCATGCTTCTGTGCAGCTGCAGCAGTTGGCTGTTTCTGCAACATCTTTGTCTCTTCTCCTGTTTGAACCTTTGCTTACTCTCTTTCCCTTTTCTTAACCTTCTTTCTCAAGTTAGGCCCAGCAATGTTATGTAGAATTCAGATAGTTAAATTCAGAATGTCAAGAAGAGCCTTCTGCCTGCCGCACACCAGATCTTCCTGCTGAGCGAGAAGTCACAGACGCCGTTTGCTCAGCAGATCGTCACCGTGTCGTCTGATTTCTGCTGAGTCACGGAGGCCGTTTGCTCAGCAGATCGTCACCGTGTCGTCTGATTTCTGCTGAGTCACGGAGGCCGTTTGCTCAGCAGATCGTCACCGTGTCGTCTGATTTCTGCTGAGTCACGGAGGCCGTTTGCTCAGCAGATCGTCACAGTGTCGTCTGATTTCTGCTGAGTCATGGAGGCCGTTTGCTCAGCAGATCGTCACCGTGTCGTCTGATTTCTGCTGAGTCACGGAGGCCGTTTGCTCAGCAGATCGTCACCGTGTCGTCTGATTTCTGCTGAGTCACGGAGGCCGTTTGCTCAGCAGATCGTCACCGTGTCGTCTGATTTCTGCTGAGTCACGGAGGCCGTTTGCTCAGCAGATCGTCACCGTGTCGTCTGATTTCTGCTGAGTCACGGAGGCCGTTTGCTCAGCAGATCGTCACCGTGTCGCCTGATTTCTGCTGAGTCACGGAGGCCGTTTGCTCAGCAGATCGTCACCGTGTCGTCTGATTTCTGCTGAGTCACGGAGGCCGTTTGCTCAGCAGATCGTTTCTGCCTCACAAGGCCTTGAGGTGAAAATCAAACATGTTCAACTTGAGCTGTGCTGAGGGCAGAGGATCTAGCGACCAATCAAAACGCGACCCACAGATCACATGATTTTAAGAAAGCAGCTGGCAGCGACGTAGTCCGTTATGTTTTAGAGGATAAATTAGTGGTAATACAGCCAGACTAGACCTGCTGATATGTTTCATCGTACTCCATCCGGATATCATCTCTGTCTCAGTTTCATTCATTTTTTGTGCATGACTTCTTCTTTCCAGTTTAATGGCAGTTGGTGAACTCAAAGGTGCATTACACCCACCGACTGGTGTGATACTATAGTACAGTATGTCAAATACAATTTACTGAATAAAACAACAAAATAAATAAAAATTAAATACGATAACACAATTCAGTCTCTAAAAAAATGATCCTCAAAACTTTTCTGCTTCAGTCTTTGGATCTTTTGGCAAAATATCAAAGTTTTCTAACGTGATAACAGAGGGCGGCCATCTTGAGATCACGTGATCCTGGGGACGCGTTTTTAATTGGTCACTAGATCTTCTGTCCTCAGCAGAGCTCAAGTTGAGCACACAGAGAGTTTTTCGCCTCGCGAGACAAGAAAACTCACCAAAAATCAGGCGACAATCTGCTGAGGAGACTGCCTCCATGACTCAGCAGAAATCAGACGACACGGAGACGATCCGCTGGGGAGACGGCCTCCATGACTCAGCAGAAATCAGACAACACGGAGACGATCCGCTGGGGAGACGGCGTCCATGACTCAGCAGAAATCAGGCGACACGGCGACATCTGCTGAGGATACGGCGTCCATGACTCAGCAGAAATCAGGCGACACGGCGACGATCTGCTGAGGAGACGGCGTCCATGACTCAGCAGAAATCAGACGACACGGAGACGATCCGCTGAGGAGATGGCCTCCATGACTCAACAGAAATCAGACGACACGGCGACGATCTGCTGAGGATACGGCGTCCATGACTCAGCAGAAATCAGACGACACGGCGACGATCTGCTGAGGATACGGCCTCCATGACTCAGCAGAAATCAGGCGACACGGCGACGATCTGCTGAGGAGACGGCCTCCATGACTCAGCAGAAATAAGGTAACATGGCGATGATCCGCTGAGGAGACGGCCTCCATGACTCAGCAGAAATAAGGTAACATGGCGATGATCCGCTGAGGAGACGGCCTCCATGACTCAGCAGAAATAAGGTAACATGGCGATGATCTGCTGAGGAGACGGCGTCCATGACTCAGCAGAAATAAGGTAACATGGCGATGATCTGCTGAGGAGACGGCGTCCATGACTCAGCAGAAATAAGGTAACATGGCGATGATCCGCTGAGGAGACGGCCTCCATGACTCAGCAGAAATAAGGTAACATGGCGATGATCTGCTGAGGAGACGGCGTCCATGACTCAGCAGAAATCAGGCGACACGGAGACGATCCGCTGAGCAAACGGCCTCCATGACTCAGCAGAAATCAGACGACACGGAGACGATCTGCTGAGGAGACGGCCTCCATGACTCAGCAGAAATCAGACGACACGGAGTCGATCCGCTGAGGAGACGGCCTCCATGACTCAGCAGAAATCAGGCGACACGGCGACGATCCGCTGAGGAGACGGCCTCCATGACTCAGCAGAAATAAGGTAACATGGCGATGATCCGCTGAGGAGACGGCCTCCATGACTCAGCAGAAATAAGGTAACATGGCGATGATCTGCTGAGGAGACGGCGTCCATGACTCAGCAGAAATCAGGCGACACGGAGACGATCCGCTGAGCAAACGGCCTCCATGACTCAGCAGAAATCAGACGACACGGAGACGATCTGCTGAGGAGACGGCCTCCATGACTCAGCAGAAATCAGACGACACGGAGTCGATCCGCTGAGGAGACGGCCTCCATGACTCAGCAGAAATCAGGCGACACGGCGACGATCCGCTGAGGAGACGGGCCTCCATGACTCAGCAGAAATCAGGCGACACGGCGACGATCCGCTGAGGAGACGGCGTCCATGACTCAGCAGAAATCAGACGACACAGAGACGATCCGCTGAGGAGACGGCCTCCATGACTCAGCAGAAATCAGACGACACGGAGACGATCCGCTGAGGAGAGAGGCCCCTCCATGACTCAGCAGAAATCAGACACTTGGACGATCCGCTGAGGAGACGGCCTCCATGACTCAGCAGAAATCAGACGACACGGAGACGATCCGCTGAGGAGACGGCCTCCATGACTCAGCAGAAATCAGACGACACGGAGACGATCTGCTGAGGAGACGGCCTCCATGACTCAGCAGAAATCAGACGACACGGAGACGATCCGCTGAGGAGACGGCCTCCATGACTCAGCAGAAATCAGACGACACGGAGACGATCCGCTGAGGAGACGGCCTCCATGACTCAGCAGAAATCAGACGACACGGAGACGATCCGCTGAGGAGACGGCCTCCATGACTCAGCAGAAATCAGACGACACGGAGACGATCCGCTGAGGAGACTGCCTCCATGACTCAGCAGAAATCAGACGACACGGAGACGATCTGCTGAGGAGACGGCCTCCATGACTCAGCAGAAATCAGACGACACAGAGACGATCCGCTGAGGAGACGGCCTCCATGACTCAGCAGAAATCAGACGACACAGAGACGATCCGCTGAGGAGACGGCCTCCATGACTCAGCAGAAATCAGACGACACAGAGACGATCCGCTGAGGAGACGGCCTCCATGACTCAGCAGAAATCAGACGACACAGAGACGATCCGCTGAGGAGACGGCCTCCATGACTCAGCAGAAATCAGACGACACTTGGACGATCCGCTGAGGAGACGGCGTCCATGACTCAGCAGAAATCAGGCGACACGGAGACGATCCGCTGAGCAAACGGCCTCCATGACTCAGCAGAAATCAGACGACACGGAGACGATCTGCTGAGGAGACGGCCTCCATGACTCAGCAGAAATCAGACGACACGGAGTCGATCCGCTGAGGAGACGGCCTCCATGACTCAGCAGAAATCAGGCGACACGGCGACGATCCGCTGAGGAGACGGCCTCCATGACTCAGCAGAAATCAGGCGACACGGCGACGATCCGCTGAGGAGACGGCCTCCATGACTCAGCAGAAATCAGACGACACAGAGACGATCCGCTGAGGAGACGGCCTCCATGACTCAGCAGAAATCAGACGACACGGAGACGATCCGCTGAGGAGACGGCCTCCATGACTCAGCAGAAATCAGACACTTGGACGATCCGCTGAGGAGACGGCCTCCATGACTCAGCAGAAATCAGACGACACGGAGACGATCCGCTGAGGAGACGGCCTCCATGACTCAGCAGAAATCAGACGACACGGAGACGATCCGCTGAGGAGACGGCCTCCATGACTCAGCAGAAATCAGACGACACGGAGACGATCCGCTGAGGAGACGGCCTCCATGACTCAGCAGAAATCAGACGACACGGAGACGATCCGCTGAGGAGACGGCCTCCATGACTCAGCAGAAATCAGACGACACGGAGACGATCCGCTGAGGAGACGGCCTCCATGACTCAGCAGAAATCAGACGACACGGAGACGATCCGCTGAGGAGACGGCCTCCATGACTCAGCAGAAATCAGACGACACGGAGACGATCCGCTGAGGAGACGGCCTCCATGACTCAGCAGAAATCAGACGACACGGAGACGATCTGCTGAGGAGACGGCCTCCATGACTCAGCAGAAATCAGACGACACGGAGACGATCTGCTGAGGAGACTGCCTCCATGACTCAGCAGAAATCAGACGACACGGAGACGATCCGCTGAGGAGACGGCCTCCATGACTCAGCAGAAATCAGACGACACGGAGACGATCCGCTGAGGAGACGGCCTCCATGACTCAGCAGAAATCAGACGACACGGAGACGATCCGCGAGCTGAGGAGACGGCCTCCATGACTCAGCAGAAATCAGACGACACGGAGACGATCCGCTGAGGAGACGGCCTCCATGACTCAGCAGAAATCAGACGACACGGAGACGATCCGCTGAGGAGACGGCCTCCATGACTCAGCAGAAATCAGACGACACGGAGACGATCCGCTGAGGAGACGGCCTCCATGACTTCTAGCTCAGCAGAAAGCTCTCGTGTGCGGCAGGCTTTATATTCATGAAGCTCCTCTTGGCAAGGAAACTTGTTTAACATAAAGCAGCCAGATCATGATTCTGCCGCTGCCGTGCTGGACGGGACACTGATTGGTTAGAAAAGAGAAAATAAATAATTAAAACTGCGTTAAAACGTAGACAATTCATCTACTCCTGTTACCATGACTACAACCAATTTCCAACAATTAAGGTAGAAAATAAACACTGTATATTTGAAGCCTCACGTCTTTTCCATCATCATCATCATCAGCTGCCATTTGAGCACTTCAGGGACACGGCAGGTCTTACCATGTCTCCCTCAGAGGGCCAGATGGTTTTATAGAGGAACTGGATGCAGATGACGGGCAGCAGGCTGATGCCCACGGTCAGGATGATGGTCAGCCACAGGTACGGCTGACGGAGCGCGTTGGAAGCTGCACCTGCCGCCAAGCACAGTTCACCAAGCCCGTTAATATTCCACACAAACGACCCCAGAGCATGGAAAAGGTTTGTTTAGAGGGTGTGATCTGATTCCAGGTCCCGACATGTGTCCAGCCTGATCCGATTCCAGGTCCCGACATGTGTCCAGCCTGATCTGATTCCAGGACCCGACATGTGTCCAGCCTGATCTGATTCCAGGACCCGACATGTGTCCAGCCTGATCTGATTCCAGGACCCAACACGTGTCCAGCCTGATCTGATTCCAGGACCCGACATGTGTCCAGCCTGATCTGATTCCAGGACCCGACACGTGTCCAGCCTGATCTGATTCCAGGACCCGACACGTGTCCAGCCTGATCTGATTCCAGGACCCAACACGTGTCCAGCCTGATCTGATTCCAGGACCCAACACGTGTCCAGCCTGATCTGATTCCAGGACCCGACACGTGTCCAGCCTGATCTGATTCCAGGACCCGACACGTGTCCAGCCTGATCGGATTCCAGGACCCAACACGTGTCCAGCCTGATCTGATTCCAGGACCCAACACGTGTCCAGCCTGATCTGATTCCAGGACCCGACACGTGTCCAGCCTGATCTGATTCCAGGACCCGACACGTGTCCAGCCTGATCTGATTCCAGGACCCAACACGTGTCCAGCCTGATCTGATTCCAGGACCCGACATGTGTCCAGCCTGATCTGATTCCAGGACCCAACACGTGTCCAGCCTGATCTGATTCCAGGACCCAACACGTGTCCAGCCTGATCTGATTCCAGGACCCGACATGTGTCCAGCCTGATCCGATTCCAGGACCCAACACGTGTCCAGCCTGATCTGATTCCAGGACCCAACACGTGTCCAGCCTGATCTGATTCCAGGACCCGACATGTGTCCAGCCTGATCTGATTCCAGCCTGATCTGATTCCAGGACCCGACATGTGTCCAGCCTGATCTGATTCCAGGACCCAACACGTGTCCAGCCTGATCTGATTCCAGGACCCAACACGTGTCCAGCCTGATCTGATTCCAGGACCCAACACGTGTCCAGCCTGATCTGATTCCAGGACCCGACATGTGTCCAGCCTGATCTGATTCCAGGACCCGACACGTGTCCAGCCTGATCTGATTCCAGGACCCGACACGTGTCCAGCCTGATCTGATTCCAGGACCCGACACGTGTCCAGCCTGATCTGATTCCAGGACCCGACATGTGTCCAGCCTGATCTGATTCCAGGTCCCGACATGTGTCCAGCCTGATCTGATTCCAGGACCCGACATGTGTCCAGCCTGATCTGATTCCAGGACCCGACATGTGTCCAGCCTGATCTGATTCCAGGACCCGACATGTGTCCAGCCTGATCTGATTCCAGGACCCGACATGTGTCCAGCCTGATCTGATTCCAGCCTGATCTGATTCCAGGACCCGACATGTGTCCAGCCTGATCTGATTCCAGCCTTATCTGATTCCAGGACCCGACATGTGTCCAGCCTGATCTGATTCCAGCCTTATCTGATTCCAGGACCCGACATGTGTCCAGCCTGGTCTGATTCCAGCCTGATCTGATTCCAGGACCCGACATGTGTCCAGCCTGATCTGATTCCAGGACCCGACATGTGTCCAGCCTGATCTGATTCCAGCCTGATCTGATTCCAGGACCCGACATGTGTCCAGCCTGATCTGATTCCAGCCTTATCTGATTCCAGGACCCGACATGTGTCCAGCCTGATCTGATTCCAGCCTGATCTGATTCCAGGACCCGACATGTGTCCAGCCTGATCTGATTCCAGGACCCGACATGTGTCCAGCCTGATCTGATTCCAGCCTGATCTGATTCCAGGACCCGACATGTGTCCAGCCTGATCTGATTCCAGGACCCGACACTTGTCCAGCCTGATCTGATTCCAGGACCCGACACGTGTCCAGCCTGATCTGATTCCAGCCTGATCTGATTCCAGCCTGATCTGATTCCAGGACCCGACATGTGTCCAGCCTGATCTGATTCCAGGACCCGACACGTGTCCAGCCTGATCTGATTCCAGCCTGATCTGATTCCAGGACCCGACATGTGTCCAGCCTGATCTGATTCCAGCCTGATCTGATTCCAGGACCCGACATGTGTCCAGCCTGATCTGATTCCAGCCTGATCTGATTCCAGGACCCGACATGTGTCCAGCCTGATCTGATTCCAGCCTGATCTGATTCCAGGACCCGACACGTGTCCAGCCTGATCTGATTCCAGGACCCGACACGTGTCCAGCCTGATCTGATTCCAGGACCCGACACGTGTCCAGCCTGATCTGATTCCAGGACCCGACACGTGTCCAGCCTGATCTGATTCCAGGACCCGACATGTGTCCAGCCTGATCTGATTCCAGGACCCGACACGTGTCCAGCCTGATCTGATTCCAGGACCCGACACGTGTCCAGCCTGATCTGATTCCAGGACCCAACACGTGTCCAGCCTGATCTGATTCCAGGACCCGACACGTGTCCAGCCTGATCTGATTCCAGCCTGATCTGATTCCAGGACCATGTCTAATAAAGAGGTAGTAACAGCAAACATGATGCTGCAGCCAGAAGATCCAAGTAGACTTTACTGGTGAGTGAAAAGGTTAGTCTCTATCAAATATGGATAAATTTAGCTTTTCTCCAACTCAGAGGTAGACTGGTACACTTTCAATGTCAGGTGGTACAACCCATGGAAAACTATAAATGTTATTTCATTATAAAACTTTAATTTAGTTAAAAAATTTATGTATTGACATGCTAGCGAATACTAAAGCTAATTTAAGAGTCCAAGTAGACACTTGCCAAAGTTTTGACAGGAAAGATTATAAAAAAATACACATTAGGGCTGTCAAAAGATAAATCCTGATTAACCACATTACTTTTTTCACTTCCACAACATATTTAGGATTAAAGGTGTCTCAGCAGGAATTCTGCATTTATCCTGAGTAGACTAAACTACTGAAACCCTGTCCTTACATGTCCTTACATGTCTCCCTAAAGTCCTTCAGATGGCGGCATTTTAGTCCAGAATGCTGCTGATCCTCACAGGCTGACTTTACAACTGTCTTAATGTGAAACTGAAATTCAGCTCTGAGTCCTGGACGACTCCCACATCTCTGGCATGATTTTAGCCTTTAAGTTGTAAAACAAAAGCTAATGTATTTTATGCATATAGATGTACTAAAGAATAGAAATATCTCGTTTGACAATTGGATTAATTTAGGATTAATCTTTTGACAGCCCTAGTATATCTATCTATATATCTATATATCTATTATATATATGTGTATGTATATATATATATATATATATATATATATATATATATATATATATATATATATATATATACATATATACACATATACACACACTACTCACAAAAAGTTAAGGATATGTGGCTTTTTGTAAGACGTCGGAATGAATCTAAAATCCACGACAACCTTTCCGGGTGAACTGAATTAAACTTTCTCTAAACTTTTCAATGCACATGTTCACTGTTCATTGGTTAAATATTTATTCTGCATCATTCTGTTCTCCAAAAACCGAAAGTTGAACTTTTATCGAACCTGTTTTTTTTCCATTGAAAAAACCTCTTTCGATCGATATATATTGATATTGAATTATCGTCCAGCCCTAATATATGTATGTATTGTAGATAATTGGTGGTGCACCTGACATTTTTAATGCACAGAAGATAGACATACAGTAAAAAAAATTGAATGTAATTTAACAAACATGACTGTTTTTAACAAATTGTTCCAGACTCAAGAATACGCTTTCCGTCCATTTTGAGAAAACTTTTTGAAAATGTCTTTTTGGACACTGTATTTGTCACTGACCCATTAACTTATTCAAGACACTCGAGGAACATAGTAAGTAAGATATGATAACATTTACTAGTCACAGTGCTTTTAATCTGCTGAGTTCAGAGTTTCACAGATTGCAATTTGTTGCAGCCGGCAAAGTGTGGAGAAAAGCTGAAGAACTAAAGGAAAGCTAAATCTGAACTTACAGGACAATCGCACTCGTTCATTCGTTTTTACGTATAGGTGAAATGACTGGGTTTTACTGCAGAGGCCCATGCATTCTACCCCCCTCACCCCCATTATAGGGACGTGAAAGACGTGTATGAATTTACGTCCTGTACTGGTTCAATACGGTTTGTACTGAAACTAGGGCTGGGCGATATGGCCTAAAAATAAAATCTCTCATTTCTTCTTTTTAATTCGCTTTACGATTTTTTTCCCCAATTCCCCCCACCCCCCTACATATTAAGGAAAGCAAAAAGTACAAACTGCAGACAACCTAAAGCAAATTTTGCTTTTAATGAATCAAAAACAAGACAAACATAACCCCCACAGGATGCAGTTTGCTCTGGTATTATATGGACCATCAGTCCTAAACCAATAAAATGTCTGGATACAATTGATGACTAAATAAGAACAACTCCATATTCTAAAGGGCAGCTGGCAACCCTGCTGCTAGCTCAAGCTACCACCGCTTTGCTGGCTAACAGAACCCAACCAGTTACTAAATCTGTTAGCACCTCAATCAAATGGCATTTTCAAAACTTGCTGTGACAGTCATCTACTCATCTTCATGATCACTGACAGCAGACCAACACCTGACATTACACTATTTTAACAACATGCATCACCTGGTCCTTGCCAGCTGCTTCTGAAGCCCATACAGCACTCATTAAGACAAACTGCTTCCTACGGGGGCCTCCTAGTGGTCTGGGGCCCTAAGCAGTCGCTTAGTCTGCTTAGTGGCAAAACCAGCTCTGTTTCTGGATCATTTCTGACTGCAGCATGCCCCTTCATCTCCGACTGTCCTTCACAAACACAACTTTACACGTACTAAATGACTAACCATCCCAAACAAAAGTAGCTGACGGAGCATTTAACTGCTTCAGAGACACAAACAAACTGCCAAGCAGTTAAACGACCGGCCGGAGAAGTCCGCGGATGATGGAGACTGACCTGTGAAGGTGAAGACTGAGGGGAAGATGACGTGAATTCCAGCACTGTGGATGTCAAACATGATCCCAAAGTAGATGGCAATGCTGCCTAAAACGGCAAAACAGTTCACGAAGGTCCAGTACGCCGTATCCAAAGAAATCTATCAAGCCAGACATGACAGGGAGACAAAAGCAAGCTTATGAACTCATGAGAGGGAATGCTGGAGTTAAATTACAGACGTCATTCTCCTTATTCTTCCCTTCAGCTGCACTGCAAGCACACACCTGCAGGTTGACGGTAAAAATCAGGGACGATGCGGTTACAACAGCGAAGGACTGGTAGTCAGAGGGAGCCTCTCCGTCCTGCCCCATGGTCTGCAGGAACGCGCCGTAGGGGATGAAGAAGATGATGAGAGACACGAAGATGCCGTGGAACAAACTGATGAAGAAATTCCTGTAGTTGAACATTGTCCCCTGCTGGCCGGGAAGGTAGAGCTTCGGGAATTTAAGGCTGAGTCTGTCGTTCACGTCCTGCAAAACAAACAAAATACATAAATCACTTATCAAGAAGTTTGGAAAATGGCAGATATCAGTTCTTAAATTAAACTCATGAGCTATTTTTGTTATCGTGATATTTGTCCAGACAAATGTACTTTTAGTTGTACCAGGCAGTAAATTGACCTAGAAATATGAGAAAACAAGGGAGGTCTCTTAATTATTTCCATGACTGTATATATCTATATATATACACATATATATATATATATCTTTATATATACACAGTATGATAATAATAATAATGGATTAGATTTCTATAGCGCTTTTCAAGGAACTCAAAGCGCTCACAGTAGGTCCATTATTCTTTCACTCCTCATTCATACGTGGTGATGGTGCTACGTATGTAGCCACAGCTGGCCTGGGGCAGCCTGACGGAAGCGTGGCTGCCATTTCGCGCCTACGGCCCCTCCCACCACCACTGGAACCGTTCACACACATTCATACACCAGCAGTGCCCCCACTGGTGTACAAATATATATATATAAATATATATGTATGTATATATATACACATACACACACTTTTTTTTTCTACAACCAAATCAGTTTGTACCTGGTCAAGAAGTCCAACAAGCAGCACAGGCAAGCTGCTGTAAGCGAGGTTGTAGAGAGTGATGAACCAGTCTTCATAGGCCACCTGCACAGAGGACAGTAATGATGTCATCAAGATCACGCAAAAGTCCAAAAAAGCAATACAGAAGAAGGAATAAAATAACTATAGAAGAATGTATAAAACTAACAACAACAACCTACTGTAAACTCATTCTCCATCTATACCATCAACCTTTATTTTTATACCTTCTGGGCTACTATACTGAGATTTGGCTGATTGTTAAAGTCTAAATACCAACTAATTATTTACTGTACTTGTATACTCCTAATTTTTCATTTTGAGGGAAACTAGTGTTTTAGAGCATTTTTGTCTCGTCTTCACATAGTCTTCGTGTTATAAATCAGCTGATAGAACCAAGTCATGACATTTGCTTGTCACTTGGATGTATAGAAGCAAAGCAAAACATTCATGTGGGACTAAAAATGGAGCTTAAATAACGCCAAGCGCTTTGCCGCTGACCTGTGAGGAGTATCCACTGAAAAAGGAGTACCAGAAATGGACCAGAGTGAAGGCGAAGTTCTTGAAGAAGAAGAAACGCAGGAACTTGCACATTCGGATGTAGGACCAGCGACCGTGCACCAGCAGGAGGCGCTGCAGGTAGCGGAACTGAGCGAAGGCATAGTCGCTGGACATGACGGCCTGCATCCCCTCCTGCCCGCTGATGCCCACACCGATGTCTGCAGCTGGGGAGGAAGAGGAGAGAGGAAGGTTTCACCATCAGGAGTCACTCCACAGCGCGTCTCAGAGCCAACCAACTCTGGCCTTACTCTTGATCATGTTGACATCATTGGCTCCGTCTCCGATGGACAGCGTCACGGCCTTCTTGTACTTCTTGACCAAAGACACCACGTTAGCTTTTTGTTTGGGTGTGACGCGGCAGCAGATGACCGCCTCGCACTCGCAGGCCATGTCCACAAAGTCCATCTGCGGGGAGACAAACGAATGCTCGGGTTAGTCGCAACGGCAGCAACAGCGTCCAGCAGTCACGCAGGTCCAGCCCGTCCCACCTGTCTCATCTCCTTCTCCCAGTCGTTCATGGGCTGGCCATCCTGAGGGTGGCTGGGAGGAGGACGTCTTCCAAGACGACGAAGACGAAGGCGACGGCGCTTCTTCTTCTTCTCATAAAGGATCTCGTTCTTCAGAAAATATCACAAATGAGACAACAAGAGAGCAAGTTACCGCTGCCATGTCATCAGGAGGACAAAACGAGGACAAGACAGCGGTGAGCCAAAGCATGGCTACTGCTGCAGGCAAGACCAGGACGCCAAGACCAGGGACCGAGACCAGGACGCCAAGACCAGGGACCGAGACCAGGACGCCAAGACCAGGGACCGAGACCAGGACGCCAAGACCAGGGACCGAGACCAGGACGCTTCCCAGACCAGGACGCCAAGACCAGGGACCGAGACCAGGACGCCAAGACCAGGGACGAGACCAGGACGCCACGACCAGGGACCGAGACCAGGACGCCAAGACCAGGGACCGAGACCAGGACGCCAAGACCAGGGACCGAGACCAGGACGCCAAGACCAGGGACCGAGACCAGGACGCCAAGACCAGGGACCGAGACCAGGACGCCACGACCAGGGACCGAGACCAGGACGCAAAGACCAGGGACCGAGACCAGGACGCCAAGACCAGGGACCGAGACCAGGACGCCAAGGCCAGGGACCGAGACCAGGACGCCACGACCAGGGACCGAGACGAGGACGCCAAGACCAGGGACCGAGACCAGGACGCTTCCCAAACCAGGATGCTTCCCAGACCAGGGACCGAGACCAGGGACCGAGACCAGGACGCCAAGACCAGGGACCGAGACCAGGACGCCAAGACCAGGGACCGAGACCAGGACGCCACGACCAGGGACCGAGACCAGGACGCCACGACCAGGGACCGAGACTAGGACGCCAAGACCAGGGACCGAGACCAGGACGCCAAGACCAGGGACCGAGACCAGGACGCTTCCCAGACCAGGGACCGAGACCAGGACGCCAATACCAGGGACCGAGACCAGGACGCCAAGACCAGGGACCGAGACCAGGACGCCAAGACCAGGGACCGAGACCAGGACGCTTCCCAGACCAGGGACCGAGACCAGGACGCCAAGACCAGGGACCGAGACCAGGACGCCCGACCAGGGACCGAGACCAGGACGCCAAGACCAGGGACCGAGACCAGGACGCCAAGACCAGGGACCGAGACCAGGACGCCAAGACCAGGGACCGAGACCAGGACGCCAAGACCAGGGACCGAGACCAGGACGCCACGACCAGGGACCGAGACCAGGACGCCAAGACCAGGGACCGAGACCAGGACGCCAAGACCAGGGACCGAGACCAGGACGCCAAGACCAGGGACCGAGACCAGGACGCTTCCCAGACCAGGGACCGAGACCAGGACGCCAAGACCAGGGACCGAGACCAGGACGCTTCCCAAACCAGGATGCTTCCCAGACCAGGGACCGAGACCAGGACGCCAAGACCAGGGACCGAGACCAGGACGCTTCCCAGACCAGGGACCGTGACCAGGACGCTTCCCAGACCAGGGACAGAGACCAGGACGCTTCCCAGACCAGGGACCGAGACCAGGGCGCTTCCCAGACCAGGGACCGTGACCAGGACGCTTCCCAGACCAGGGACCGAGACCAGGACGCTTCCCAGACCAGGGACCGTGACCAGGACGCTTCCCAGACCAGGGACCGAGACCAGGACGCTTCCCAGACCAGGGACCGAGACCAGGACGCTTCCCAGACCAGGGACCGTGACCAGGACGCTTCCCAGACCAGGGACCGTGACCAGGACGCTTCCCAGACCAGGGACAGAGACCAGGACGCTTCCCAGACCAGGGACCGAGACCAGGACGCTTCCCAGACCAGGGACCGTGACCAGGACGCTTCCCAGACCAGGGACCGAGACCAGGACGCTTCCCAAACCAGGATGCTTCCCAGACCAGGGACCGAGACCAGGACGCTTCCCAAACCAGGATGCTTCCCAGACCAGGGACCGAGACGCTTCCCAGACCAGGGACCGAGACCAGGACGCTTCCCAAACCAGGACGCTTCCCAGACCAGGGACCGAGACCAGGACGCTTCCCAGACCAGGGACCGAGACCAGGACGCTTCCCAGACCAGGGACCGAGACCAGGACGCTTCCCAGACCAGGGACCGAGACCAGGACGCTTCCCAAACCAGGATGCTTCCCAGACCAGGGACATAGACCAGGACGCTTCCCAGACCAGGGACCAAGACCAGGACGCTTCCCAGACCAGGGACCAAGACCAGGACGCTTCCCAGACCAGGGACCGAGACCAGGACGCCAAGACCAGGGACCGAGACCAGGATGCTTCCCAGACCAGGGACCGAGACCAGGACGCCAAGACCAGGGACCGAGACCAGGACGCTTCCCAGACCAGGGACCGAGACCAGGACGCCAAGACCAGGGACCGAGACCAGGACGCTTCCCAGACCAGGGACCAAGACCAGGACGCTTCCCAGACCAGGGACTGAAACTAGGTCATTACAGAGACCAGAGACCAAGACCAGTACACTTCCAAGACCAGGGACCTAGACCAGGATACTTCCGAGACCGCGATGCTTCCGAGACGACCTGGTCGAGGTAATATTTTGTCTTGGTCCCTGGTCTGGGTCCCGTCTCAGCAATGTTTCAGTCCCTGGTTTGGGTCCTGTCTTGGTAATGTTTCGGTCCCTGGTCTGGGTCCCTGGTCTAAGTAATGTCTTGGTCCCATCAGTCCCTCCAGAAAGTTGCAATGTTCCAATTTCAAATATAAACAAAAATTCAAAGGAAAAAAAGAAGGAAATGATATCAGCAGGAAACCTTGCTCTCCTGCTGATATGCTAAAGTTGAGATTGCTACATTTTGTATTGTTGTATTCCACCCATTTGTATTTGTTTTTATAGTAACAATTGCAGCATCACAACTTTCTGGAGGGACTGGTTAATGTCCTGGTCTCAGTCCCTGGTCTGAGTCCTGTCTTGTAACTGTCTTGGTCCCTGGTCTTTGTAATGTATTGGTCTTGGTCCCTGGTCTTGGTCTTCAGTCTGGGCCCCTGGTCCCAGTCCTGGTCTTGGTCCCTGGTCTCAGTCCTGTTCTGGGTCCAGTCTCGGTCCTGGTCTGGGTCCCTGGTCCCAGTCCTGGTCTGGGTCCCTGGTCTTGGTCCTCGGTCTGGGTCCCTGGTCCCGGTCCTGGTCTGGGTCCAGTCTCGGTCCTGGTCTGGGTCCAGTCTCGGTCCTGGTCTGGGTCCAGTCTCAGGCCCGTCTTGAATCTTACCAGCCATCCTCTGGTGATGTCTCGTTCTCAGTCTTGGTCTGGGTCCCTGGTCTCGGTCCTGGTCTGGGTCCCTGGTCCCAGTCCTGGTCTAGGCCCTTGGTCCCAATCCTGGTCTGGGTCCCTGGTCTTGGTACTGGTCTGGGTCCCTGGTCCCAGTCCTGTTCTGGGTCCAGTCTCTGTCCTGGTCTGGGCCCCTGGTCCCAGTCCTGGTCTTGGTCCCTGGTCTTGGTCCTGGTCTGGGTCCCTGGTCTTGGTTCTCGGTCTGGGTCCCTGGTCTTGGTCCTGGTCTGGGTCCCTGGTCCCAGTCCTGTTCTGGGTCCAGTCTCGGTCCTGGTCTGGGTCCCTGGTCCCAGTCCTGTTCTGGGTCCAGTCTCGGTCCTGGTCTGGGTCCCTGGTCCCAGTCCTGTTCTGGTCCAGTCTCGTCCTGTCTGGTCCTGTCCCAGTCCTGGTCTGGGTCCCGTCTCGGTCCTGGTCTGTCCCTGCCCGTACTGTCTGTCCCTGTCCTGGTCTGTCCCTGGCTCCTGGTCTGGTCCTGTCTGGTCCCTGGTCTTGGTACTGGTCTGGGTCCCTGGTCTTGGTACTGGTCTGGGTCCCTGGTCTTGGTCCTCGGTCTGGGTCCCTGGTCTTGGTACTGGTCTGGGTCCCTGGTCTTGGTACTGGTCTGGGTCCCTGTCCCAGTCCTTTCTGGGTCCGTCTCTCCTGTCTGGGCCCTGGTCCCGGTCCTGGTCTGGTCCCTGTCTTGGTCCTGGTCTGGTCCCTGGTCTTGGTCCTGGTCTGGGTCCCTGGTCCCAGTCCTGTTCTGGGTCCCTGGTCCCAGTCCTTTCTGGTCCAGTCTCGGTCCTGGTCTGGGTCCCTGTCCCAGTCCTGGTCTGGGTCCCGTCTCGGTCCTGTCTGGTCCCTGGTCCCAGTCCTGGTCTGGGTCCAGTCTCGGTCCTGGTCTGGGTCCCTGTCCCAGTCCTGGTCTGGGTCCCGTCTCGTCCTGGTCTGGGTCCCTGTCTCAGTCCTGGTCTAGTCCCTGTCTCAGTCCTGGTCTGGTCCGCTGCCCTGGTCTGCTGGTCTGGGTCCCTGGTCTTGGTCCCTGGTCTTGGTACTGGTCTGGGTCCCTGGTCCCAGTCCTGGTCTGGGTCCCTGGTCTCAGTCCTGGTCTGGGTCCCTGGTCCCAGTCCTGGTCTGGGTCCCTGGTCTTGGTACTGGTCTGGCCAGCCTCCTCCGGTGATGTCTCGTTCTCTCTTGGTCTGGTCCCTGGTCTGGGTCCCGTCCCAGTCCTGTCTGGTCCCTCCCGTCCTGTCGGGTCCCTGGTCTCAGTCCTGGTCTGGGTCCCTGGTCCCAGTCCTGGTCTGGGTCCAGTCTGGGTCCCGTCTTGAATCTTACCAGCCATCCTCCGGTGATGTCTCGTTCTCAGTCTTGGTCTGGGTCCCTGGTCCCAGTCCTGGTCTGGGTCCAGTCTCGGTCCCTTAGTCTTACCAGCCATCCTCCGGTGACCTCTCGTCCTGGTCTGGGTCCCTGGTCCCAGTCCTGGTCTGGGTCCAGTCTCGGTCCCGTCTTGAATCTTACCAGCCATCCTCCGGTGATGTCTCGTTCTCAGTCTTGGTCTGGGTCCCTGGTCTCAGTCCCTGGTCTTGGTCCCTGGTCCCAGTCTTGGTCTGGGTCCAGTCTCAGTCCTGGTCTGGGTCCAGTCTCGGTCCCGTCTTAAATCTTACCAGCCATCCTCCGGTGATGTCTCGTTCTCAGTCTTGGTCTGGGTCCCTGGTCCCAGTCCTGGTCTTGGTCCCTGGTCCCAGTCCTGGTCTGGGTCCAGTCTCAGTCCTGGTCTGGGTCCAGTCTCGGTCCCGTCTTGAATCTTACCAGCCATCCTCCGGTGATGATGAGAGCGTTCTTTCCTGGGTCAGGGAAGAACGGATCGGCCGGTGTCTTCTTGCCGCGGTGGACAGTTGAAGGTGGCTGGTGTCTCCTGGTGGTCTGGCGGACCCTCAGCTTCTCACTGTAGACACACAAACATCTGACGTAAGTGTCTGGCTGATGAAAACCTCCTCTAAACAGACAGAGCTGGACGGTTTCTGCTGCGTTTAACCTCCAGCTGTGATGTAGGGCTGGTTTAAGGACAACCACCACCACACCTGCCGGACCACCGCGTCCTTCGTCTGAAACTGCAGAGTGAAAAAGTGGTAAAGATTTTAAGGTCCAACATGGCCTGCATGTCGTGACGGAGTAAAGGTAAACACTACATCTGGCTCATGATGAACTCCACCCCACAGTTAAGCACGGTGGCGGCAGCATCATGCTGTGTGGAGGTTTGTATTGGCAGGAACTGGGGGGGGGGGTGGGGGGGGGGGGGGGGGGGGGGGGGGGGGGGGTTGTCCACCAAGCTGGACTAGGGAAAGCCTTGCTCATCTCCATTAGTCTGGCTTATTTAAGGGAGTCTTGTTCCATTAAACGTGGCTTATTTCATTGCTGTAACCATGGTAACCGATGCTAACGTTCAAGCTTAGCTTAGCTGCGTCTCAAAGAATGCCTCGTATGAAAAACAAACTTGTGCTTCACCACCTTCACTGCCTCCAAAAGTCAGTCAGTATAACTTAAGAAGCTCTACAAGTACGGAACGTGAGCGGGATGGGGGGTGACACCCAGAACTGGGCCCCAATTCTATCATTAAACTATTTCTATTTTATTAAATAGGCCTAATGGCTGAAACAAGGTAATGTCTGAGTTACACAAAAATTTTTATTTGTTTTATTCTCAACTGTCCTTGAAATCCCCCTGGTAGTTATGTACACCCCCCACCCCCGGTGATAAATACTTCATATACATGGTTATACACAGTATTTATACATGAATACTTTAACATTAGGGATGTCACCATATCCACGTCTCAAAGCAGGATATAACCTCATAATTGTGGGGAGGCTCACTACAAGAATGACTGTAAATGCTTTGACCAGTCGTTGGTATTATTGTCATATTCAAGGTTACCACATCTAAACAGCTTGAAAAGCTTTTGCTGAAGTGTGAAATTTAAGGAACATTTCAGCGTATATTCATGGTAAAGACAACCTATACTAGATTCATCACACTACGGAAGCCTCGGCAGAACAAACCAGACGAGATTGCACATTCTCTCTCTTTGTTTCTCTTTTTTTCTCTCTCTCTCTTCTTTTTCTTTCTTTCTTTCTTTCAAATCAATATCCAACCCCTCTTGTGTTTGTCCCGGTTTGTTTGAAGCTCGGTCGCTATTAGCACAATGTAAACAGTGCACTTCTTCTTCTACTCTTGCATTATTAACAGTGTAGGCGCTGAATGCCACGGCTTTTGTAGCGTCGTTCGTGAACTCGCATCGAGGAAGTATGATATTCTACTGTTCAGTCTCTAAAAATCTACTAAATGATGGTTTTCAGTAAATTCTGGACGTTACCCACTCAGGACACTTGGATTACATTGGACGAGCAGTATGGAGGAATATGGACAAGTTTTTGTGGACTTTTATGGACATTTTTGTTTCGAGCACCGGTCACCTCCATTATATGAAAGTCGGTGGATAATGAATTATTTGAGATATAAAATAGTGCTCCAGAGTGTTGCTCAGCATGAGAATGACTAGAAGATGAAGGACGTCATTCTGTGGGTGTTGTGTTCCTTTAGACACAAACGATCAGTCGATTGTGAAATTAGTCACAGATTATTTTAATAGTAGAAGATTAGTTGATTTGTGACACCCCTACTGAACTTTGAACAGCAGTACATGTGCATCCAGAAGTTTACAGAGGGACAGATTCAGTTCTCCTGGAAAGGTTAGAGTACGTTTACACTGATCCTGACATCATGGAAACGCTGCTAAAGTTGCGTGAGTAGCGTGCGTTAATCTGCACGCTGGAGGCCATGCAGCCATTCTGACTGACTTACTTCACGTCTTCTCCGTAGTGGATCTGCATGTCGTCTGTCAGAAGTGAGCAGGAGTATCCGATGTTCTCTGCAGTCTCTGAGGAAGAAGAAAAACGTGCTGTGAATATCAGGCAAAGGTAGATCATTCCAGATCCACGGTGGTCTGAAGAAGGTACCTTTCTTGTCCCCAGTCAGGACCCAGATCTTGATGTCAGCCTTGGCCAGTTTGGAGATCGTCTCTGGAACGCCATCCTGCAGCTTGTCCTCTATAGCTGTTGCTCCAATCAACTAAATGTATCAAATTTAGATACTCTATGAGCAAAAACAGAAACTACAAATGCAGCTGTGTGTATTTTTAACAAAACCTTCAACTCAAGGTTTTAAATGTCTGTTCTGATGAAGTGGTGAGTCAGCTGTGCAGCAGTCCTGCCTGCTGAGTTACCATCTGCAAGTCCATCCATGCAGACTGGCATGGTTTCCCACTCACCATCAGGTTGTTCTCGATCTGCTCGTACACGCGGTCAAGGGCGGCGTCCCGGTCAACCATGGTCACCTGGGCTTCTTTGTGATGCCTGGACCAGGCCTCGTACTCACTTGCACTGATATCTTTGTAACACAAACACAGCGTCCGCAACGTCTCGTTGGCAAAGACCTGCAGACATAACCCCCAGAGACAACTCACTAAAAATAACCAGACAAATGTCTTCCTACAGAATATGCCAGCAGTGGAACACACCGCTGCTGCTGACAAAACGACACAAAGGAGACTCACATCCAAGGCGCTCTGGGTGCTCTCCTTGTATCTGGAGTTTGGGGAGAGTCGCTCATAGATGACGGTGTCTGCTCCTTTACAGTAGAGACGGATGCGCCCATCAGGAAACTTCACTACAAGACGAGAAAACCTAATTAAACATGCAGCTATCTCACCTCACTGAGCCGCATTACCAGCAACACCTGCTCAGCTAATGTTTAATGATCTAGTTAGCTAATTGCACAGTAGCGACGCAACACATTTAGACACATCAACATGGTGAAGACGACTCGCCGAAGGTCAAACGGGGCATCTGAATGATGACGACAGAGGATTTAAGCAACTTTGAATGCGGCATGGGAATGGGAGATTCTCATCGGGATGAGGTGGAACGGGAGATTCTCATCACGATGAGGAGGGGGGGAGGAGGGAGACCACGGGGGAACGCGAGATTCTCATCGGGATGAGGTGGAATGGGAGATTCTCATCCCGATGAGGACGAACGCGAGATTCTCATCGGGATGAGGTGGAATGGGAGATTCTCATCGGGATGAGGTGGAACGGGAGATTCTCATCGGGATGAGGAGGAACGGGAGATTCTCATTGGGATGAGGTGGAACGGGAGATTGTCATCGGGATGAGGTGGAACGGGAGATTCTCATCACGATGAGGAGGAACGGAAGATTCTCATTGGGATGAGGTGGAACGGGAGATTGTCATCCCAATGAGGATGAACGGGAGATTGTCATCGCGATGAGGTGGAACGGAAGATTCTCATCGGGATGAGGTGGAACGGGAGATTCTCATCGGGATGAGGTGGAACGGGAGATTCTCATTGGGATGAGGTGGAACGGGAGATTCTCATCCCAATGAGGATGAACGGGAGATTGTCATCGCGATGAGGTGGAACGGAAGATTCTCATCGGGATGAGGTGGAACGGGAGATTCTCATCACGATGAGGAGGAACGGAAGATTCTCATCGGGATGAGGTGGAACGGGAGATTCTCATCACGATGAGGAGGAACGGAAGATTCTCATCGGGATGAGGATGAACGGGAGATTCTCATCGGGATGAGGATGAACGGGAGATTCTCATCGCGATGAGGTGGAACCCCAGATTCTCATCCCGATGAGGTGGAACGGGAGATTCTCATTGGGATGAGGTTGAACGTCAGATTCTCATCGGGATGAAGATGAACGGGAGATTCTCATTGCGATGAGGTGAAACCGGAGATTCTCATCATTATGAGGATGAACGGGAGATTCTCATCGCGATGAGGTGGAACCGCAGATTCTCATCCCGATGAGGTGGAACCGCAGATTCTCATCCCGATGAGGTGGAACCGCAGATTCTCATCGGGATGAGGTGGAACGGAAGATTCTCATTGGGATGAGGTGGAACGTAAGATTCTCATTGGGATGAGGTGGAAAGGGAGATTCTCATCGGGATGAGGTGGAACGGAAGATTCTCATTGGGATGAGGTGGAACGGGAGATTCTCATCGGGATGAGGATGAACGGGAGATTCTCATCGCGATGAGGATGAACGGGAGATTGTCATTGGGATGCGGTGGAACATCAGATTCTCATCGGGATGAGGATGAACGGGAGATTCTCATCGCGATGAGGTGAAACCGGAGACTCTCATCATTATAAGGATGAACGGGAGATTCTCATCCCGATGAGGTGGAACGCCGGATTTTCATCGGGATGAGGATGAACGGGAGATTCTCATCGCGATGAGGTGGAACGGAAGATTCTCAACGGGATGAGGTGGAACGGAAGATTCTCATTGGGATGAGGTGGAACGGAAGATTCTCATTGGGATGAGGTGGAACGGAAGATTCTCATTGGGATGAGGTGGAACGGAAGATTCTCATTGGGATGCGGTGGAACATCAGATTCTCATCGGGATGAGGATGAACGGGAGATTCTCATCGCGATGAGGTGAAACCGGAGATTCTCATCATTATAAGGATGAACGGGAGATTCTCATCGCGATGAGGTGAAACCGGAGACTCTCATCATTATAAGGATGAACGGGAGATTCTCATCCCGATGAGGTGGAACGCCGGATTTTCATCGGGATGAGGATGAACGGGAGATTCTCATCGCGTTGAGGTGGAACGGAAGATTCTCAACGGGATGAGGTGGAACGGAAGATTCTCATTGGGATTAGGTGGAACGGAAGATTCTCATTGGGATGAGGTGGAACGGAAGATTCTCATTGGGATGAGGTGGAACGGAAGATTCTCATTGGGATGAGGTGGAACGGAAGATTCTCATTGGGATGAGGTGGAACGGAAGATTCTCATCGGGATGAGGTGGAACTGGAGATTCTCATTGGGATGAGGTGGAACGGAAGATTTTCATTGGGATGAGGATGAACGGGAGATTCTCATCGCGATGAGGCGGAACCGCAGATTCTCATCACGGATATGGAGCTAGATCTCTGAGCAATGTTTGACGTCAAGAATGGAGGCGGTTATGGAGGAAACCAGGGTCCAGCCTGGGGGTAGCTGGGTTGCTAGGCGGACCTGATAAAGTGAGCGGTGAGGGAACATCATTGCTACATCTGTGACTATAAATCCTGTTTGACCAAGTTGGAACCCTTTAACACAAACGTATTCAACTCAAAGCGACTAAGCTGCCTCTGTTAGTAAACTGTGCAGCTGCAGGTGTGCGTGTGCATGCTCGTACAGATGATAGACATGCGCTTGCGGTCAGAGTTGAAGTCCAACAGCGCCAGCATTTCAAAGGTTGCCTCCTGTCCCATCTCCATGATGGTGATTGTGTCCTGTGTGCGGGACAGAAAGACAAAGCCAAAGTTCCTGGCGGCTGTCACCAGGGCGCCTTCATCGGGAGATGCAGCCTGGTACACCAGCTCGCCTGAGAAAGGGGGACAGAGCAGGAGGTTTCAGGGCTGACCTGGCTTTACATTCACTGCTCATATTCACTGTTGTTCTGATGATTACCATCTTTGTCCTCCACCATGACTGTGTGACACAGCGAGAGCAGTTTGAAGAACTCCAGAGCATCTTTGTCCTTCTTGGATCGGACGTGGGCAACCAGGTAATTATCCATGAACTGGAACTTTTTGTCAGCATGGCGGTTCCAGCTCCAGTCCACTGGCTAACCGTCAAAAATGGAAAAATGGTTTTACTCATCATAAAAATGAAGCATCTTTACAAGCAAGGTTTCATACTGTGAAACTGATGTTTTAATTCATGGATTCGACTGAGGTCTTACCTTTCCTCGGTCCAGCGACACTCCTTCTGCAGTGGTTGGGTCTCCTGTTTGGAGAAAAGTAACATGTGAAACAACACAGACGCAGATTTACAGAACAGAAATGTGTAAAACCAGCAAACAGAAACCCACTGACACATCGAATGAGACGTAGCAACAACTTACAGCATCATTCATTACTTTGCTTCATTCATGGTTTCATTTGTCAAGTCATAACTTTTTAAGTACATGACAAACACAGAAGCAGCCTCCTCAGTCTGACTGCGAACCAGTTCCTCAACAAACCTGTTTGCTCAGCCTGTTTGTTGGCTTTGGGCTTCCTTCTTCTGACGTGGCTTTTCCCACAGGCGTCATTAAGCCGCATTTTTCACATTTGTAACAACACAGTGCTTACAGCAGGCACTGACGGGGACGACCACAGCCGTTTAGTTCCGGCAAGTTCATTGTAAAAGATGCCATTTCCCGAGGCTGTGGGTCATCACACGTTTCTCTTCATTTCATTCTGGAGTTTAAACAAAATTATTTTCTGGACTTTTTATTCACAGAATACAAACTTCATCGTCACTGAATGCAAGCAAGGATGGTTTTTCCTCCTGTACTGCCCTCAGGTGGCAGTAACCACACCAGATCTCATCGCGTGTCTTTTTCGAGTGTCAGAGTGTTTCAACTTGATTGCTGTTTAAAAGAAGCGTAGCATATCAGTACCATAAGAGCGTCCAGCAATGGTGCACTTCTTGAACTGCATGACGTTCTGAGTCAGAGTCCCCGTCTTGTCGGAGAAGATGTACTCGATCTGGCCGAGCTGCTCGTTCAGGGTGGTGGTTCGAGCCTGCAGAGCAGAGTTGTTACAGAATATAAATGAGTCGCAGGCAGCACAGCGGCTAAGAGTGCATGAAAGCAACCTTTACCCATCTTGCATTTCAGAAAGCACAGGAAGATTTGAATATCAACAGTCCCGCCTCACTGCAAAGACCCCCCCATTCCCTCCACCTCCCACTGCAGAAACAAAGGTCTGACAGGCACGTCCCTTGGCCAATCCTAGCAATGCACCCCACTGCAAGGATTGGTTTGAGTTTTCATTGAATATTTAGGGATTGGAATAATGTTTTGTTTTGATTAATGGTGGGTCTGTCTGTATTTCAGAGTTCCGTTATTCATAGTGTAACAATGAAACATCGGTGAGGGTTGCTTTAAAAGCTAGTCCAACGACACCATCTCAACTTAATGTCTATTAAAAAGCTCATTGTATAATAAAAATAAACAAACACCATAATAAAATAATAATAAAAATAATAATAAATAAAATGCATAACAAACACCAATCTGGAGACAACACATGAGCCTCAAACTAAATGCAGACCCCGACGCGAAGCGGTCTGCTTTCGCCCTGATGGTCAGCATTTCCCGATAATGACCTGCGTGCCAGACATTATCCCGCTGATTATACGGCTACCTGCAAAAAAAAAAATCTATATCTTGTGTTTTTGTGAGGGCCAGTAACTTTCTGATGTTTTCTGCTAATAAAATAGTTCCCCACTGTCGGGCGTTTGTTGCTTAGCAACGTTTGTTAGTTGTGTCATGGCAGCTGGATTTTTTGCTTTTTCAATACTTTATTAGGCTACAACTTCTCGCAATTACAAGCAAGGCAAAATATATTTTCAAAAAATGATCAAAGGCAAATCATATGATCAAAATTTTATAGCAACAATTTAAAAGAACATACAAGGATTAATTGAATAAAACAGGTTGAAACACTTTTTTGCTGCATCACAAATAATATCAAAGCGGCTGGAATTTGGGCTCGCATCGGCTATTTCTGTATGTTGAACTGCACATTTACGTTGAATGTACAATTGGAAATGAGGAGCGGTGAATCTCTTGGCAAGTAAAAACTTCATGACCACTTTCTCCAACTTCTCTCGCGGAAACAGGGGCATTGATCGGCATATCTAAAAACGGAATAAGCATGTTTGTTCATCCAGCCACTGTATATGCTTGCAAGGATGATTATACATTTTAGGCAAATTGGGAAAAAAAAAAACCTGAAAGGATCTGGCTCCATCTCTCCCTGTCGGATGTTGTCGGAGCCCAGTAGCTTTTCAGGCTGCTTTCGCACCCGTGCCTGGTAACCGTCATTATTTCCCTACTTTGCAGTCCCGCTTTTGACAGCAGCTGCACAGCAGTAGCGCGTAGACTGTGGTTCGTGTAGTGTGTGGTCAGTCCAGCTGCCTTGCTGATGTTGGCCATCAAGTTTCCCAGTGTATTGTGCCCCATAGGCTCCCTGGAACACCAGATTTCTCGCTTGTTCAGATCAGTCTGGGGCTTTCTAAGTGGATGGAGGTAGAATGCTTTTGCATCAGGTGGGCAGTGCGAGAGATCTTTTTTAAGGCTTGCTATCGGGCAGTTTGGGTTTCCAGGTTCTGAAAAAATGCAGCCTCTGTAGTTTTGTTGCATTGGATCCTTTGGGTTTTTATGGTTTTTTGTTTCAGCATTAAATGCCAGCGTTATGAACTCCTTATCATTTTCATCCTTTTTAACTATGAAGGAGTCCCTTGTAAGATCCCGGTCACCCTCCCTGCCTCTTCGTGCGAGGTGCAGCTGCACATCAAACCAGACCTTCCTGATAAGGGTGATGGCTGCATCAGGAGAAACGACTCCTGACTCTCTGATTTGCTTCAAATCAGTGCTGGAGATGGGAGGGTGATGTTGCCTATTGTCTTTGCCGCTCTTGCGATGTTCTTTTAAGACAGATTCGAAGACATTGTTGCTGGATTTAAATTGAGGGTTCTGAGAAATATTAAATTTAGTAGCGGTTTACACCACTATGCAGTGCGATGTAACTAACGACAGAATAACTGCCTCCAGAACTGTTTCTCACTGATGGATAAAAAGCGCTCAGCATTTCATTCAATCCATCAGCATCCTCCACAACATCCCATGACGTCAAAGTGTCTTTAAGCCAATCTCTAAAACACTCATGGGCCAAGAAGTGCTAGTTTTTGTATTTTTCTCAAGGTGGTTTTCTTCCACTTCATCTACCTCCTCTGCCGTTAGCCGTTTATGCCTCTCGCCACTGGTCTTCTTAAGGTCTTCATTTTGTCTTTTTTGTTTTGGAGAGGGTGTTCAAAATCCCCACACTCGCCAAAGATGTTGAAGTTGACTGGGAAGTCATCCATTTTTCTACTACAAGGTGTCGCTAATTGCTCGCTCCTTCTTTTAGTTGACGTTTTTCCTGTTGAGATAAGTGACCGGACTACTTGCGATGCGGAGTAATATTAGGTTAACCATCAGGCCATAAGTAAAGCTGTTGCCCTGACAACGGTCATTATATTGTTTCAGCGGTCATTATACTGAAATAATGACTGCTGGAACGTTGGGAAAACCCATTCAAGTCAATGGAGCATTCAACAGCAAAGGGCCGTATAATAATTCATGATATTTCATTGAGGCCACACATTCAAAAGACAAAGGTGTATTTTTGTATTCCCACTGTTTCTAGCATGTTTTTACTTTTATTCATTTTACTAATTAAAGTTGTAAAATCTTTAACCCTCATCGCTCCCTAAGAAAATGTTACGTTCAGCTTCTTAAGGGCACAGACTGGCCAATGGCCTGTAAATATTATCTAAAGATTAAAAGGTACATTTTTTTTTCATGGCTGGCATCACTGACTTCTGACCAAAAAAAAAAAAATCAATGAGTTTCAAAATTTTAACCCTTTAAATTCCAATTTGTACACACACTGTCCCCACTGCCTAAAACTGAAAAGTGGGTTAAAAGAAGTAAAAAAAAATAGCCTGTAGATGGCAGGTTATTATTAGGTATGCAGAGCAGACCTAAGCATAGATTATAGCAACCACAATTAAAAAAGCTCAATGAGAAGTTGTTTCAAGATAAAATAAAAAAAATGTGGGAAAAATTCCAGTTTGAACTGGAATGGCAGCATTACAGAGAGGGAACTAAATTCCCTGCAAAAGACTGAGCTAAATAATTAGCATGTGATCTGACTGATCACAATGCTGGAAAACAAACAAACACCAAAATGACAAATGTGAGACTCTTTCACGCTCAAATAACCTCACATGAAAGAAGAACAAAGATTGTTTACTTCATCGGATGTTCATCATTTTTGAGTGTTTGAAGGACTCTGATTGGCTGAAATAACATTGAAGTCTCTGGTTTCATCACTAAGATAAAAAGCGGGGGGGGGGGCTCCTTCTGAGTAAATGGTCTGATGTCATGGAAAACAGTTCAAACTACATCATTGAAGTGTAGAGCAAGTGTGTGAGGAGAAAAATGTTCTCCTAAACATTTATTCTGGAATAACATTTGATTCTAGAAAGGTCCTTTTCAATGCAAGTCAATGTGGCACGGATTGGCTCTAAGGAGGAAATGAGGAGGATTTTAGTTAGAGACCTTAGAGAAAGAGTTACACCCCCATCTTCTAGAAGATCATGAGTCAGACCAGAATACACACCTGCACCAAGTTTATGCTGTTTGCATTAGTAGAAAAATAGAAATAAAAAAAACGATAACAGGTCATTCACTACCCTTCCGACAGCTGACGGAGCTATGAGGGTTAATGGCAGATTTGTGGGGTTTTATTCTTCAAAGAAAAATAAATCCTCCTTAGGCTTTGACAATTAAAATGAAGTCAAGAAACCCCAAAGAAGATCAACAAATGAGTCAGCTGTCATATACCTTAGCTGCTGTGTCTTTCTCTGGAAAATACATCTGGAGGTCCCAGTTGATGAATTTGCTCTGGCCCAGACGAATCACCTCCACACTGCAGAGAGGATAAGGATCAGCTTTTGTATTCAACTACGACCCTCAGTTAGAGCTGGTCTTCCTCCATCAGTGTCTGGAAACTCTTTTGGTAGAGAGTGAACAAAAACTACAAACACTAAACTATAAACCTATAAACTCGGTGCTGAAACGTCTTACTTTTGTTTGTAGCTGTACAAATTCTACAAACAGTATCATGACACATCAATTACAGTGACAAGGAAAACATCATCCAGGAAGCGGACTATAAAATATCAAAACAAAGTTGACTGAAAGAAAATGTCATGTTTCAATATGGCAACATTTCTTGAAAATGATGCACCAATCACTGATTATTAACCTTTGATATGTGCACTAAATAGTCTGAAGGATGATCACAGACACAGCCAAACCACTTTTAAGAAAATACGAGGAAAAAGGGATGGGCCGTTAATGTTGCTTATCAACAATTCCTAACCAGGTCAATTTGTCCCACTTTGTAGATTGCAAAAAACAAGCAGCACACAGAAGATTTGATGAATTATAGAAGCAAAACCAAGTCTGGATTCATAACCATGACAATGCTACCAAGAAAGCACTGTCTGAATGTAAAGCAGTCAACCCCTTTTAGGACAGAGGGGTAGGGGTGTCTCGGTCCCGTTAGGACAGAGGGGTAGGGACTTCTCGGTCCCATTAGGACAGAGGGGGTAAGGACGTCTCGGTCCCATTAGGACAGAGGGGTAGGGACGTTTTTGTCCCGTTAGGACAGAGGGGTAGGGATGTCTCGGTCCTGTTAGGACAGAGGGGTAAGGACGTCTCGGTCCCATTAGGACAGAGGGGTAGGGACGTTTTTGTCCCGTTAGGACAGAGGGGTAGGGACTTCTCGGTCCCGTTAGGACAGAGGGGTAAGGACGTCTCGGTCCCATTAGGACAGAGGGGTAGGGACGTTTTTGTCCCGTTAGGACAGAGGGGTAGGGATGTCTCGGTCCTGTTAGGACAGAGGGGTAAGGACGTCTCGGTCCCATTAGGACAGAGGGGTAGGGACGTTTTTGTCCCGTTAGGACAGAGGGGTAGGGACTTCTCGGTCCCGTTAGGACAGAGGGGTAAGGACGTCTCGGTCCCATTAGGACAGAGGGGTAGGGACGTTTTTGCCCCGTTAGGACAGAGGGGTAGGGATGTTTTGGTCCCGTAAGAACAGAGGGGTAGGGACGTTTCGGTCCCGTTAGGACAGGGAGGTAGGGACGTCTCGGTCCAGTTAGGACAGAGGGGTAGGGAAGTTTTGGTCCCATTAGAACAGAGGGGTAGGGACGTCTCTGTCCTGTTAGGACAGAGTGGTAGGGACATCTCGGTCCCGTTAGGACAGAGGGGTAGGGACGTCTCGGTCCCGTTAGGACAGAGGGGTAGGAGCGTCTTGGTCCCATTAGGACAGAGGGGTAGGAGCGTCTCGGTCCCGTTAGAACAGAGGGGTAGGGGTGTCTCGGTCCTGTTAGGACAGAGGGGTAGGGGTGTCTCGGTCCCATTAGGACAGAGGGGTAGGGACGATTTAGTCCCGTTAGGACAGAGGGGTAGGGGTGTCTTGGTCCCGTTAGGACAGAGGGGTAGGGGTGTCTCGGTCCTGTTAGGACAGAGGGGTAGGGGTGTCTCGGTCCCGTTAGGACAGAGGGGGTAGGGACGTTTTAGTCCCGTTAGGACAGAGGGGTAGGGGTGTCTCGGTCCTGTTAGGACAGAGGGGTAGGGGTGTCTCGGTCCCGTTAGGACAGAGGAGTAGGGGTGTCTCGGTCCTGATAGGACAGAGAAGTAGGGGTGTCATGGTCTTGTTAGGACAGAGGGGTAGGGGTGTCTCGGTCCTGTTAGGACAGAGGGGTAGGGGTGTCTCGGTCCCGTTAGGACAGAGGGGTAGGGACGTTTTAGTCCCGTTAAGACAGAGGGGTAGGGGTGTCTCGGTCCTGTTAGGACAGAGGGTAGGGGGTGTCTTGGTCTCATTAGGACAGAGGGGGTAGGGGTGTCTCGGTCCCGTTAGGACAGAGGGGTAGGGGTGTCTCGGTCCTGTTAGGACAGAGGGTAGGGGTGTCTTGGTCTCATTAGGACAGAGGGGTAGGGGTGTCTCGGTCTCATTAGGACAGAGGGGTAGGGGTGTCTCGGTCCCGTTAGGACAGAGGGGGTAGGGGGTGTCTCGGTCCCGTTAGGACAGAGGGTAGGGGTGTCTTGGTCTCATTAGGACAGAGGGGTAGGGGTGTCTTGGTCTCATTAGGACAGAGGGGTAGGGGTGTCTCGGTCCCGTTAGGACAGAGGGGTAGGGAGGTCTCGGTCCCGTTAGGACAGAGGGGTAGGGGTGTCTCGGTCCCGTTAGGACAGAGGGGTAGGGACGTTTTAGTCCCGTTAGGACAGAGGGGGTAGGGGGTGTCTCGGTCCCGTTAGGACAGAGGGGTAGGGGTGTCTCGGTCCAGTTAGGACAGAGGGGTAGGGACGTTTTGGTCCCTTTAGGACAGATGGGTAGGGACGTTTTAGTCCCATTGGACAGAGGGGTAGGGGCGTCTTGGTCCCATTAGGACAGAGGGTAGGGGTGTCTTGGTCTCATTAGGACAGAGGGGTAGGGGTGTCTCGGTCCCGTTAGGACAGAGGGGTAGGGGTGTCTTGGTCCCATTAGGACAGAGGGTAGGGGTGTCTTGGTCCCATTAGGACAAAGGGTAGGGGTGTCTTGGTCTCATTAGGACAGAGGGGTAGGGGTGTCTCGGTCCCGTTAGGACAGAGGGTAGGGGTGTCTTGGTCTCATTAGGACAGAGGGGTAGGGGTGTCTCGGTCCCGTTAGGACAGAGGGGGTAGGGAGGTCTCGGTCCCGTTAGGACAGAGGGGTAGGGGTGTCTCGGTCCCGTTAGGACAGAGGGGTAGGGACGTTTTAGTCCCGTTAGGACAGAGGGGTAGGGGTGTCTCGGTCCCGTTAGGACAGAGGGGTAGGGGTGTCTCGGTCCAGTTAGGACAGAGGGGTAGGGACGTTTTGGTCCCTTTAGGACAGATGGGTAGGGACGTTTTAGTCCCATTGGACAGAGGGGTAGGGGCGTCTTGGTCCCATTAGGACAGAGGGTAGGGGTGTCTTGGTCTCATTAGGACAGAGGGGTAGAGGTGTCTCGGTCCTGTTAGGACAGAGGGGTAGGGGTGTCTCGGTCCCATTAGGACAGAGGGGTAGGGACGATTTAGTCCCGTTAGGACAGAGGGGTAGGGGTGTCTCGGTCCTGTTAGGACAGAGGGGTAGGGGTGTCTTGGTCCCGTTAGGACAGAGGGGTAGGGGTGTCTCGGTCCTGTTAGGACAGAGGGGTAGGGGTGTCTTGGTCCCGTTAGGACAGAGGGGTAGGGGTGTCTCGGTCCCGTTAGGACAGAGGGGTAGGGGTGTCTTGGTCCCGTTAGGACAGAGGGGTAGGGGTGTCTTGGTCCCGTTAGGACAGAGGGGTAGGGGTGTCTTGGTCCCGTTAGGACAGAGGGGTAGGGGTGTCTTGGTCCCGTTAGGACAGAGGGGTAGGGGTGTCTCGGTCCCGTTAGGACAGAGGGGTAGGGGTGTCTCGGTCCCGTTAGGACAGAGGGGTAGGGGTGTCTTGGTCCCGTTAGGACAGAGGGGTAGGGGTGTCTTGGTCTCGTTAGGACAGAGGGGTAGGGGTGTCTTGGTCCCGTTAGGACAGAGGGGTAGGGGTGTCTCGGTCCCGTTAGGACAGAGGGGTAGGGGTGTCTCGGTCCCGTTAGGACAGAGGGGTAGGGGTGTCTCGGTCCCGTTAGGACAGAGGGGTAGGGGTGTCTCGGTCCCGTTAGGACAGAGGGGTAGGGGTGTCTCGGTCCCGTTAGGACAGAGGGGTAGGGGTGTCTCGGTCCCGTTAGGACAGAGGGGTAGGGGTGTCTCGGTCCCGTTAGGACAGAGGGGTAGGGGTGTCTCGGTCCCGTTAGGACAGAGGGGTAGGGGTGTCTTGGTCCCGTTAGGACAGAGGGGTAGGGGTGTAGGTGGCTGTTACAGAGTCCAAAAACATCCACAAATGTAAATATTTCCTTGTAGGTAAAGTTTATGTCTGACAACTGTTGTATTGTCTAGTTTAATGTTGTTTAAATGTTTAACATCATTTTCTTTGTAAAATACACATGAATAAATGTCTAGTACTATGATGAAGCTTCAGTAACATAAATGCTAGCAGGCTGAAAACCAGCAGTGCTCTGTAGGCAGCCTAATAATCTACGCTGATAGATGATCAACAAATGTCAAAGAAAGAATTACTAGAAGTAGGATAGACTTGTGACCGGTACCAGTGATATGTGGACCTGACTGGAGTAACTATACCCAGGTACTCAAAATGACCAGCTGCTTCATGCATGGGCCACTCACTTCACAAGTATAGCTCTACTGACCTGACGTATAGTGAAATAGGCACCATGGTGTTGAGGACAATTATGTATCCCCAGAAGCTGAGGAACCCTCTGTAAGAAGCGTCCTGGTCTTTTCCGTCATACAGATACCAGGCCTTGGAGCCAATCTCATCATACCAGAAGGAGTGACCGATAGCCAGACCAGCTGAGACCAGGATCAGCAGAGCAAAGATCTGCAAAAGTGAAGGAAGGAAACCGTGAAAATAATCTGAGAGCCGTTAATTCATGCACGTCTGCTGCATTATCAATTTAATTTCAGAAAGAGCGACAGCAAACCAAGTCATGCTCCTGAATCTGACCACTATAAATCATCATGACAAAAGGAAAAAGCCGAACTGATGAGTCAGACCTACCGTGTAAACCATGTAGTTCATCAGCTCATCAATTTTAGTTCTCTTGAATCTGGTTTTGCCACCGTTCCTCATGATTTTGGTGTCGCCTCCTACAGCAACACAGATCAGTCATCAATAACCACCACTCACTCATAATAGCGTTCATTTGGTTCCATGATCGGTTCTGTGTGACCCCGCCTCCACCCCCCGGTCAGTTTAAATAAACTTAAAAGACTGACCATGTGAAATGATTGTAAATGTGTGAAATTCAGTTAACCTGAAGCTGTGACAGTAAAGGATGCTTAAATCATTTTAACTGATCACTGTTATAACTGCTGAGGAGCTGACAGAGTGAAAACCTGCAAAGATGACCAGTCCGTGACACTTTTCCGTGTTTCTGATCTTGCAGCCTCGGAGCAGCATGTTGTCCAGTTCCAAAGGGTAACGCTCTCTGTTCCACAACATGGTCCCTGTGAACTTGTCCAGGCGGTTGTTTGGCTCCTCACATTCAATCAGGGCTACAAAAAACAAACACCCCAAGCTCAATCCATCAATCTATAGAGAGGGACAAAAGCTGTAACCTCTGGCAGCTGATGAGCACCGTGTTAAACCCTTTGAAACACATGGGGCCTGATCTTATAATAGAAAAAATTGTGTGTTGTAATTTGCACATGCAATCTAGAATTTTGCACAAGGGGCTGAACCACATTTGTGGGTGATTTACAAAGAATGAACACACAAATGACCACGGGTGGAAATGTGTTGGAAGCACCCCGACACTAAAGGATAAGTTTATTTTTCAAGATGGACCATATTTCTAGGAGTTTATACTCACCGGTAAAGTTTCTGCATCAGTTTGAGTTCTTCGGAAGATATTACGCCGAGTGTCCCTCCAGTAAAACGGGAGCTACGGGGCAGTCTCTATATTACACTACATTATCTGCAGTAAAACTACTTGATTTCCACCAATACTGTAAGTAGAATGAACGAATGAATGAGTACTATTGTCCTGCGAGTCCAGATTTAGCTTTCAGTTAGTTATCAGGGTTCGACACACTTTTCGGGGCGGCGTGTTCACAACGCACGCTTCCGTAGTCCAGCTGAGAAGAACAGCTGCTACCCAGACAACAACAAAAACACAATTAGAGAAACTCTGAACTCTCAGGACAATAGTACTCATTCATTCCTTCATCCTACTTAAATTAGCAGATATTATTGGTTTATGCTGCTATAAAACTTTGCCGGAGCATGGCGGATTTTGTAATCCTAAGAAAGCAAAGAAGCTACGGAATCAAATGATACCAAGGTTTTTGTGAACTACATTACCCAGGTAACTTTTCTCTGTGGCTAAAAGACTGGAGGTTGTTGCGCAATACGGCTTTGACGCAGAGCGGAAGGATAAGTGTGACGGACCGGTGTTTTGGTGTGTGTGCCGGATGTTTTGAGTTGAATAGTTTTATTTGAAGTTTTATATTGTTTGGAAAATGACATTTGGTTGGAAAAAAAGATGTACATGACTAAGACAGCGGAGATATTAGCAGAGATACAGCAGCAGCCAGACGTGGAGTTACCAGACCTCTGCAGCTGCAACTTGCTGGTTTGAATGGAGACATTTTTTTCCAAGCTGAAAGTAGAACGGTCTATGAGTGAGTTGTTGTACTCTTATTAAATTGTGATTACTTTTGTTGATTACCTTCGTGATTACATGCTAGTTGACATGCTAATTTGTGTTGACATGCCAGTTATTTACCTTAAAAGATCACCACAATACAGCACAAAACCAAGGCAATCTACAAGACTTTTTTTCATATTTTCACTGCATTTCTCTCTTTTGGTCTAATGATTATATTTCAGAATGTATTCACTCCTATATCACAGTTACTGTCTTATGTTTCATAGCTTGGTGTAAAACTGTGCCAAACTGAGACAATCTGATCCCCGGTGGATTTTGCCTGGTGAAGGCTTTCCTAAAACTTCTTTAACTCAAACTCTTTCAAATTTGCTACATTTGCTGTCAAGGAGTAGCTGAAGGTAATAAATAGCATCTGTCTTCATGAAATCATTATTAGCATGGTGTTACCATCTGCCAAATAATAAAAAACAACAGGCAAGCATAGAAATTTCACAATTTTCCTCTATATTATTGTAATTCACTCAGGAATAGTAACAGATACAACATTTTTAACACTAGAAACAAATTCTCTGAAGTCTCCAGATGTCCCTAGATACCAAGAACATGAAAATTAACCTTATCATTGTGGAGCAATTCTTCATTTACTTTGTGTACATCTTGTTAGGCATTTTTTTCTGAAAATATGGCTAGCTAGGGCTTAAGAGGTTAAAGCATTGATGAAATGAAGGAGTTTTACTGCAGATAATGTCTTACTTAGTGACTGCCCCGTCTCCACCATGATACGGGACGTTTACCAAAGGGCGACTCAGTATAATATCTTCCGAAGGATTCAAAGTGATGCAGAAACTTTACCGGTGAGTAAATGCACATGTAAACTCCTAGAAATAAGGTCGAGGCTGAAAAAAAAAACTTCTTTTAAAGGTGCCATGACATCACATTTCACTTTTCTGGGGATGATCTGTTGTGCACTGATGAGGTCATGTGAGAATCAAAGTTCCTGTTTATGGTCTGTCAGCTTTGTCTCTCTGCTCAGAAACAGTTGAATCAGACAGCAGCTTATCATTCTACGTAGTTCTATCATTCTATGTAGTTCTATCATTCTACGTGGTTCTATAATTCTACGTGGTTCTATTATTCTACGTAGTTCCATCATTCTACATAGTTCTATCATTCTACGTAGTTCTATCATTCTACGTAGTTCCATCATTCTACATAGTTCTATCATTCTACGTAGTTCTATCATTCTACGTAGTTCTATCATTCTACGTAGTTCTATCATTCTACATAGTTCTATCATTCTACGTAGTTCTATCATTCTACGTAGTTCTATCATTCTACATAGTTCTATCATTCTACGTAGTTCCATCATTCTACGTAGTTCTATCATTCTACGTAGTTCTATCATTCTACGTAGTTCCATCATTCTACGTAGTTCCATCATTCTACGTAGTTCCATCATTCTACGTAGTTCTATCATTCTACGTAGTTCCATCATTCTACGTAGTTCCATCATTTTTTTTTTTCTTTCTTTCTACGTAGTTCTAACATTCTACGTAGTTCTAACATTCTACGTAGTTCCATCATTCTACGTAGTTCCATCATTCTACGTAGTTCCATCATTCTACGTAGTTCCATCATTCTACGTAGTTCTATCATTCTACGTAGTTCTAACATTCTACATAGTTCCATCATTCTACGTAGTTCCATCATTCCACGTAGTTCTATCATTCTACGTAATTCCATCATTCTACGTAGTTCTATCATTCTATCCATCATTCTACGTAGTTCTATCATTCTACGTAATTCCATCATTCTACGTAGTTCTATCATTCTACGTAATTCCATCATTCTTCGTAGTTCTATCATTCTACGTAGTTCCATTATTCTACGCAATACATTTGCTCCAATCAGAGCACACTATTAAGCAAAAAGCTATTATTGAATCATCCAGGTGTCTCTGGCCATTGTCGTCATGGTTACTGAGATCAGGCACACCTTGATTAATCACTTCATTCAGTAATGTAAGACAGCAGTGCTCCTCCGTTTCCTAAGTTCATGACGTAGTGGAGTTGTGCATAAAGCCCATAGCACATGTGACATGAAGTTAATTAATTATATACTGCCAAAAACATTACAATAAAAGGCATATGCCCCCCCCAGGTGAAATTGAGCTTCACCCCGCAGTCCCCTGAGTTGGACAAGTGGGCAGAAGCGTTTTCTAACCGACTCAGTCATTCTCTGAATCTGGCAGCACTGACTTTAGCTTAGCTTAGCTAGTTGCTGTAATCTGGTGGTTCCAACTAGCACCACTTGGTGAAAGTGAACTAATTAACTCAAGAATTTTTTCAATTGCGTTTCGTGAACCGCACATTCTGATTGAGTACAAACGAGAAGCCAATTTCACATCAAAGGACTGACTAGGCAGCATTCAATAGAGGAACTTTATGCTGCAGAAGTACAGGCCAATCACAGGGAAGCACTGCGGACAGTAGCAAAGGCAGCACGCATGCAGCATCCCCAACTTCCGTAAACATTCCTGAAACGTTTAAGTGTGAAAAACACTGATATGGAAAAGCTTTACGTTTATGCCTTTATGCACATTTTAATGCTGCTATATTGATAATTGCCGAATATAACTTGTTTTGATTCTGCTCTAACAACATTTTTGCACCAAGCCTGAGAGTCAGTAGGGAGGGATGCTTACTCACTGGGTCTGGCCCGTCTAGTGATAACGCAGCCCGACCTGATAAAACAGTGTGCAACTTGCAGTCGAGTCAGAGTCTGCTGCGGGATCTGATCAATCGCCCAGCCAGCTGATACTTTTTGTCTTACTCGAACTGTTGGGCTCTCCGGTTCTGTGCTATGGTAAGCAACTTTTATGTATCAGCTCTTGAAATGAAAACGGATTGTTGTAACTGTATGTGACTGATTGTGGGGAATAAAGAGCACATTATTCTAGCAAAGTCACTGTCTTGTTTTGTCATTGTGTCTGCGCCGATCTCACAATCTGAATTTAAACAAACACGTAAAAAAAAAAAAAAAAAATCAGGAAGGAGGAAAGACTTTTTCACACAACTGTATAAGTTTCAGATCAAACAAATTTAAATGTGAGACAACAGAAAAAGCAGTTTTTATCTGAGGATTTTTATTAGTGAAGGGTGAAAAAAAAATCCAAACCTCCATGGTCCTGTGTGAAAAACTGATTGCCCCTCCTGTTAAAACATACATAAACTGTAGTTTATCACATCTTTGGAAAGCTGATTTAAATTTCTCTATCCACATCCAGGCCTGATTACTGCCACACCTGTTCTCCATCAAGAAATCACTTAAATAGGACCTGCCTGACAAAGTTAAGTAGACCAAAAGATCCTCCAAAGCTAGACATCATGCTGCCATCCAAAGAAATTCAGGAACAAATGAGAAACAAAGTCATTGAGATCTATCAGTCTGGAAAAGGTTCCAAAGCCATTTCTAAAGCTTTGGGACTCCAGAGAACCACAGTGAGAACCATTATCCACAAATGGTGAAAACATGGAACAGTGGTGAACCTTCCCAGGAGGGGCCGGCCGACCAAAATGACCCCAAGAGCACAGCGACGACTCATCCAAGAGGTCACAAAAGATCCCAGAACAACATCCAAGAACTGCAGGCCTCACTTGCCTCAATGAAGGTCAGTGTTCATGACTCCCCCATCAGAAAGAGACTGGGGGGCAAAAATGGCTGCATGGCAGAGTTCCAAGACCAAAACCACTGCTGAGCAAAAAGAACATAAAGGCTCGTCTCAGTTTAGCCAGAAAGCATCTTGATGATCCCCAAGACTTTTGGGAAAATACTCTGTGGACTGACGAGACAAAAGTGGAACTTTCTGGAAGGTGGAGGTCCCATTACATCTGGCGTAAAAGTAACACGGCATTTCAGAAAAGGAACATCATAGCAACAGTAAAATATGGTGGTGGTAGTGTGATGGTCTGGGGCTGTTTTGCTGCTTCAGGACCTGGAAGACTTGCTGTGGTAAATGGAACCATGAATTCTGCTTCTACCAAAAATCCTGAAGGAGAACGTCCGGCCATCTGTTGGTGACCTCAAGCTGAAGCGCACTTGGGTTCTGCAGCAGAACAATGATCCAGAACACACCAGCAAGTCCACCTCTGAATGGCTTAAGAACAACAACATGAAGACTTTGGAGTGGCCTAGTCAAAGTCCCCACCTGAATCCCATTGAGATGCTGTGGCATGAGCTTAAAAAGGCGGTTCATGCTGGAAAAGCCTCCAATGTGGCTGAATTACAACAATTCTGCAAAGATGAGTGGAACAAAATTCCTCCACAGCGCTGTAGAAGACTCACTGCCAGTTATCACAAACGCTTGATGCAGTTGTTGCTGCTAAGGTGGAACAACCAGTTATTAGGTTTAGGGGAAGATCACTTTTTCACACAGGGACATTTAAGTTTGGATCCCCGCTGAACGGCTCGGCTTAAATGTTCGACATCCATGATATATGAATGTTCTACATTTTCTATAAATGCCGTCGTCTGTCAGAATCAGAATCTCTGTCATTGATCCAGCATCCATGTACAATGAAAATACTGTCAGTGCCACCGCCACCCGTCCGCGGACAGACGGACAGCAGACGTACACAAACACAAGCATGACACACAGGAACCGGGAGGACTTGTACGGCGTTATGTACGGCGCACCTGTATTTGCAGATACACAGTGAAAAGAAAACACCCTCAGTACAAATAAGCGCATATGCAGATGAGACACTATCCACTCGTAAAAAACAAGCTGTGATGGAAACGTCCCTCTCCACTCTGGAACAATGACGTTTGGGCTAATGTGTACTGTGTTTTACGACTACCGTTAGCAGCAAAACTAATGGAACATACTCCGGCTGCTTTCACATGTCACCGTTCACTGGCTCCTCATCCACAAGAGTGCACGTGAAGTTTTAACATGCCGGACTTCAAAGATCCAGCATTAGCTTGTATCAGTGCAGGTTCCTGATCAGCTGATCCGGGTCAGCTCCCTCGCTCAGAACTCCTCTCCTCCTCCTACCTGAGGTCTGCATGCTCCTCGTGGATTTAAGAGCTTTACGTTTCCTTTGCTGCTTTGTGTTTTAATGGGAAGCACTCTGACATCCATCTAAAGGGACTATGTAAATGAAATTTACTTTAATTTCACACAAAGGTTAAATAGTCCCAATTTTGTGAGTAGTGTGTATACTGTATGATTATTTTTGTTTTACATGTAAACAGGTGCTTCTGGGTAGATCCAGTTTTTAATCTCATACCAATACCTGGGCTGAGTGTATCGGCTGATACCCAATACCGACCCGATACTGTTGAATGAATGAACTGTATATTTTGCCGTGTGAGTGAAGGCATCAGGCTTGTTTTTTTTAACAGTTATTGAAAAACAGTAACAAATTAACACAGATATAAATGTACTTATGTTACTTATTAACAAATATAGTGCAGATTTATTGTAATATTAATAAAAAAAATGACTGGATCAGAATGCTGGATCAGCCTCATTTGTCCGATATCCGATCCAGCTAATTAGTCAATATTGGAGCCGATATCTGATCCAGGTATCGGATTGGTACGTCTCTACCTCTGGGTGAAATGTCCCTTCAGACTCCTTCCACGCCTGCATGGTTGTGAGGTAACATCAACTCGAGAGCAGGCCAGAGGTCACGTTAAGGTTTTGATGTGTGTTTTAGAGACAGGGACGGCATAAATGAACCATAATAACCAAGACTGAATCAGACTCACCGTTAAACTCCGCTAGCTGTCGTTCCTCCTGCAGCCTCTCATCTGTCACTCGAAGTCCCATCTTAAACTTCAGGTTCGTTTCTCTGAGGCAAGAGAGTAAAAAACAGGCTCAGTTCAGCTTTACTGACCAGTGATCCCGTCATGGAGACACCTGCACAGGCTGTCTGCTGATTTCAGCAGCTTCTTCATGCTTTAATGATCGCACAGCCGAGGCTGGTCAGACAGTCCCGCTCCTGCCAGATTTCTCTCAACGAGTCATTCATAAACCTCCAGAATCACCGCTCCAGCAGAGCAGGACTGCACGTTTGCTTTAAACCTGCGTAGCTCTGAGGACGAGGGTCTCACCCGTCGAGCTCAGCCGTCTCCACGTAACACAGGCTGTTGGGGTTGGAGCTGGATAACAGGAGGATGTCGGCCTGCAAGAGGAAACAAACAAGGTTCAACCATGCACGCATATAAGCACAACATTCTTAACATTAATCATTATTTATTTATTTAGCATTAACTACTTACGTTTATTTAGCATTATCTATTTATGAGGCTTATTTTAAGAATCCTTTGAGTTCCACCAAGTATAACATTTGACTTGTCTTTGCAACACACTGGCTGTGCCAGCGTGGGCTGAACATAATCCATCCTATAACATCTGGCAAAGACACCGATGTATGTGACAAACCAAGAAGATGACCTGGGGCCTCATTTTTAAGTTGCTTACGAACAAAACAGGTCTGTGATTTTCCACACAAAGTTTCTAAATTCATAAAAACATCCTGACGGAAGAACGTGCGCTCCTGAACCATACTCCGAACCTGCGCACAAATACTTCTGAGATGGGAAACTGGCGGCTCCGCTGGTGAGATGATGAACTTCAGTCACGTTCATGCATTTAACCATCATATCAGACTGGAGACCCTCGTAAGCCCCCGTCTGGTCCTGGACTGAGCTAGCCTCATTTAAGAGAGCTACAGTATCTTCAGTTGTACAGCGATGGCTCTGCTTGGTCGGATAACTGTAACCAGGTGTGCAGCAACAGTCTGTAATTACTGAGTAAACATAAATACTGCAGTGATACTCGTGTATGATGCTTCACCAAGGATGCTGCTCTGCTGGAAGATCATGGTGAGAGGAGGGTCAGGATGGAGAGATTTAGGGACCACCAATATTTCCTGGGCCATGATGACTGATCGATACAGATAGATTCCCCAGAGCAACCTTTACCAAACTGGGGATTCCAGATCATTTCAGAGGGTCGCCAGACCATTGGAATTACTGCAAACTACAGGTACTACCCAAAAGATTAGAATATCCTGGAAAAGTTCATGTATTTCCATCATTTTATCTAAAATGTGCAATTTACATATTGTACAGACAAATAATATACAAGTAGTTCCATGTTCTCTATTCAGACATAATTAGTGAAAAAAAACGTGAGGTTTGATTTTTTTTTTTTCCAGCTGTCTCCATCAGAAGTTGTTCCACGACAGCTGACCACCGAAACTATCAAGGTAAAAAATAAATAAATAAATCAAACCTTACGTTCTTTTCACTAATGATGTCTGCATAGAGAACATGGAACTACTTGAAAGTAGACATGACGAACATGTTCAAGCTAAATAATATCCAACTCAATATTTTTCAAGCTTTTATTTGTGTGAATGTTGCTGATTAAGACTTCCAACTTAAAGGTGCCATGACATCAAATTTCCATTTTCTGGGGTTTTGGGGGTCTAATATGATCTGTTGTGCTCTGATAAGGCCTGTTTATGGTCTGTCAGCTTTGTCTCTCTGCTCAGAAACGGTTGAATCAGACAGCAGCTTATCATTCTACGTAGTTCCGTCACTCTGCGTAGTTCCGTCACTCTGCGTAGTTCCGTCACTCTGCGTAGTTCCGTCACTCTGCGTAGTTCCGTCACTCTGCGTAGTTCTATCATTCTGCGTAATTTAATTGCTCCAATAAGAGCACACTATCAAGTAAACAGCCCCCCCCCCCCCTCTCTCTCTCCTAAAGGTCAAAGCACCGTCCGCTCCCCCCTCCCCTCCCTGTCTGATTCAGCTTTGTGTATGGAGCTAGTAGTAACTTCTGTGCAGTCAGGTCTGGATTTTTAAACAAATGGATTTAAAAGCAAACTTCTGCAGCAACACTGAGGGAGGGGGCCACAACCTTGTCATTACCTGTAAGTTTATTTATTTTCTAAATGCTGTCTTGTCTGATAAACGTAGCTCACTGTCTGAAGTGCCCATGTTGCTAGCAGTTAGCCTTTAGCAAAGTCCGACCGCAGCTTGACCTAGATTCTCCAAATAAGGTCATAGCCAAATAAGGTGTAGCCAATCAAAATGAAGTCAACGTGGTCTCCGGGTAAAGCTCCATATCATCACCGGACCCAACTGTATTACTGAGGAAGTGAGGTCTGGCGTTTCAAAACAATACCCCGCTGTAAAAAATGCTGTTTTTTTTTTTTTTTAATATATATATACTGGTATGATCCCCGAGGGGATATTGGGGCTCTGCATTTCACCATCTCTGTACTGTGAGTATCAGAGAGCAGTGGGCTGCTACTTGAAGCGCCAGGGAAGCGGTTGGTGGGGGGGGGGGGGGGTTAAGTACCTTGCTCAGGGGTCCAGTGGTTCACCCAGGGGTCTTGTCGGGGAATCGAACCAGGGTCCTCCCAACCAAGCCCACGACGCTACCACTGGGCTATCCACTCCCCCAAGTACTTTTTCTTTTTTTTTTAATTGGAGTATTTACATATGCCGCAATGCCAACAACATAAACTAGTTTTTACTGCTGTCATCACTCAAGAAAACCTCAAATTCAAACACTCAAAAAATTTAAATATTGCATGAAATCAATTTTAAAAGGACTTTAAATACAAAAATATCAGGCCTCCTATAATAAAATCTTGCATCTGTACTTAGTACTTGGTTTGGGTCCTTGTGCATAAATGACTCCTTAACCCGGCGTGGCATGGATGCTAGCAGCTTTAACCCGGCGTGGCATGGATGCTAGCAGCTTTAAACCAGCGTGGCATGGATGCTAGCAGCTTTAACCCGGCGTGGCATGGATGCTAGCAGCTTTAACCCGGCGTGGCATGGATGCTAGCAGCTTTAACACTGCGTGGCATGGATGCTAGCAGCTTTAACCCGGCGTGGCATGGATGCTAGCAGCTTTAACCCAGCGTGGCATGGATGCTAGCAGCTTTAACCCAGCGTGGCATGGATGCTAGCAGCTTTAACCCGGCGTGGCATGGATGCTAGCAGCTTTAACCCGGCGTGGCATGGATGCTAGCAGCTTTAACCCAGCGTGGCATGGATGCTAGCAGCTTTAACCCAGCGTGGCATGAATGCTAGCAGCTATAACCCGGCGTGGCATGAATGCTAGCAGCTTTAACCCGGCGTGACATGGATGCTAGCAGCTTTAACCAGCGTGGCATGGATGCTAGCAGCTTTAATCAGCGTGCCGTGGATGCTAGCAGCTCTAACCCGGCGTGGCATGGATGTTAGCAGCTTTAACCCGGCGTGGCATGGATGCTAGCAGCTTTAACCCGGCGTGACATGGATGCTAGCAGCTTTAAACCAGCGTGGCATGGATGCTAGCAGCTTTAACCCGGCGTGGCATGGATGCTAGCAGCTTTAACACGGCGTGGCATGGATGCTAGCAGCTTTAACCCAGCGTGGCATGGATGCTAGCAGCTTTAACCCGGCGTGGCATGGATGCTAGCAGCTTTAACCCAGCGTGGCATGGATGCTAGCAGCTTTAACCCGGCGTGGCATGGATGCTAGCAGCTTTAACCCGGCGTGGCATGGATGCTAGCAGCTTTAACCCGGCGTGGCATGGATGCCAGCAGCTTTAACCCGGCGTGGCATGGATGCTACCAGCTCTAACCCGGCGTGGCATGGATGCTAGCAGCTTTAACCCAGCGTGGCATGGATGCTAGCAGCTTTAACCCGGCGTGGCATGGATGCTAGCAGCTTTAACCCGGCGTGGCATGGATGCTAGCAGCTTGTGGCATATCTCAGCTGTTATGGACACCAACATGCTTCCATCACAGCCTTGAGCTCTTCTTTATTGTTCGCTCTCTTCCCGTTCAGCTTTCTCTGACGATGTCCCACATGTCTTCAATGGGGTTCAGGTCAGGTGGGTTTGCGGGCCAATCCAGCATGGTGATCCATGGTTGTTGAAGCAGGATTTGGTAGTTTTGGCAGTGTGGGCAGGTGCCAAGTCCTGCTGGAAGATGAAGTCTGTATCCTCATACAGCTGGTCCACTGAAGCAAGCATGAAGGTCTCCAAAATGTCCTGGTAGACGGCTGCATTGATGCTGGACTTGATGAAGCTCACAGGTCCATTCCTTATGAAGTCCTCCACACTTTCCTGACCATCTTCTCCAGGCTGCTGTCAGCCCTCCGGCTTCTACACCGTTTTCTTCCACACTTCTTCCTTCCACTTAACTGTCCATTAATGTGCTTTGAGACACTCTGAGAACATCCAGCTTCTTTTCTATCACTTTTTGTGTCTTTCCACCTTGTGCAGGGAGTCAATGATGGTTTTCTGCACAACTGTCAGATCAGCATCTTCCCCATGATTGTGAATTCTTCTAAACCAACACAGAGACTTTTTAAAGGCTCAGGGTACTTATGGAGGTGTTTGGATTACTGACCTGATTAGAATGTGACACTCTGAACCTACAATACTGGAGCTTTTCACACTATTCTAATGTTTTTGAGTTTTTGATTAAGAGGTTTTCTTAAGCTGCAACTTCTAATCAGCAACATTCAAACAAATAAAAGCTTGAAATATATTGGTTCACATGTTATTTTTGTAAACAATATGTAAATTGCACCTTTTAAGTTGAATTATGGAAATATGTGATTTTTTTTGGGAAATTCTAAGTTTTTTAGGTAGCACCTGTAAATAAATTCAGAATTTTTATTAGGGCTCTCGAAATAAATCTGCTAATGCAGGGGGATTAATCTGGAATATAAACAGTCATTTTCTAAGAAATAAATTATAGCCTAACTATTAAAAAAAAAAAAACAATTTGGGAATATCTGGGTCATTTAAGTTGTTTTTGTCATGTTTTCTTACAGCTGTGCACATAATCCACCAAAGATCATGTTTTCCTCCTGATTCATGAAGATTCTGACAGTTTTCCAGCCTCACATGTAGAGATGCTGCAGGATGATCTGATATATCACACAATAAAGAGCTCAGCCGTCGCGGGGGTCACAACTCCAACGTGTGGTATCTGGGGGGTCACCTAGATCTATGTGTTGAACTAGACCGGACTGAGCCGCCAGAACCATTTAATCCCCGTGCCTCAGCAGCTGTTGACCACAGCGCGCTCTGTGGAGTGAGCCATCGGTGTTTGGATGAATGAAGTACCGCTGACGTCATTCACCGCTGCAGCAACGTGTCATCACTTCTGTTCATCTGTGATTCCACTGAAGTCCAAATAAAATGTTTTTATGAGCCTCCCCCACCAACAAACAACTCTACTTGAATCTCTGTGAAACTGCGTTTTCTCGTCTTCTCAGTCGCCACAATCGAGCCTGAAATGCCTCAGATCAGCTGGTTTATTTATATGCAGAAACCATGAGGTGCTTTGCATTGACCCTTTATGGTAGAATGTGGGCGTGTAGGGGGCGGAGCCAAATTTACCTGTGCAAACTTCCAGGAGAGTGTGATTTATAAAAAGGAAATTGCTTGGATCTTTGTGCACGCCCAGTTTTATGAATCTGAACATTTATCGGCGTACGCAAACTTTTGTTTTTTTGGCGCACGTACACTTTTAGTAAAGATCCTGCGCACAGTTTTATAAATGAGACCCAGGTCTGTTTGTACGAAGCTTTCAGCAGCTGTCAGCAGATTGCTGCCTCTTCTGTTCTGCTTCTGTTAAAATCTGACTGAACAGAAATGTCGAGCGGCAGCACCGCCAAGTTCTGACCATCAGACTCTTCGTGTAGACATCTTCAGGGTCAGTTTGTATCGTATTGTGTTTGATTGTTTTTGTTGTTTTTATGTCTTTCATTTTTATCATTTGTTTGTATTTTCTCTTTTAAGAAGTGCCTGTTTTTGGCACCTAGTGTGCGTCTGTGCAGCACTTCGGGCATCCGCGAATGTAGAAAATTGTGCTATATAAATAAATCGAACTTGAACTTGAACTAGACAACTTTAAAAAGATAGAACCTAAAGTGAATGCGTACCGGGACAAAGTCATTTTTCTTGAGGCGAACCACGTCCCCAACTTGGATGTCCATCCACTTTGACTCTTGAAACCTGCAGTGCAGACAGTGCAGGTTGTTGGGAACAGCCTAGAGAGAAAGCTGGAGTCTCCATAGAGAAAAACGTGGGTCTGACCTGCCGTCCAACAAGACATCACACTTCCTATTGTTGATCTCCTTGTCCATCCGGTGCCGGGCCTGGAGGAAGACATGTTTACAGCAAACAGGCGACGAGCACCACAGTCCGACACGGTTCAGAGTTTTGTCATAGCTGCACTACCAGCCAAGGATCATTCTAGAAACACGAATGACGATCTGAGAAAGCCACAGACATGATCAATACTGCCAATAAAGAGAAATTCAATAACTGCAGGAAAACTGTCAACGATGGAGACAGAAGGCAGAGTACACGCTGGTTAACCTTCCGTCACGAGCCCAATTCCACATACAGTCGTCCTTAAAATTGTCCACACCCTCAAATTAAAGAGGGAGAAAAATATGCTGTCAGGGAAATAAGTTGAAACTCACAAAAGTAGTAATAAAAATTCCACGAAAATCATGACATTGATTTTGAATTGTGTTTTTAATATAAATTGAACCAAACACACAAAAAATAAAACAAGTAAACAAGCATGATGGGGCTCCGAAGCTAAAATGCTGTTGAGTAACACTTACAAAATTTGAGGATGAATTAATACCCAGACATTTTTAATTGCAGAGTGAGAGCAAATGTTTGGTCAGGATCAAAGCTAAGTATGACTAGTTTTATTTAAACCGGACGGATGAAATGATGCTCAGCTGTTCAAAGAACAATAAAATGTATAAATACTGTATAACAAATCCACAAGGCTGTCTGGGACAATTTTATTTGGTTATTTTTTTATTATTATTATTTCCAGCCACAGATAAAAAGCTGTATTTTATTTCACTAAATTATAATTTTGTATATTTCTATCTATTATTAGTTTCTTAAGTTTGTTGTTATCTGAATTACTGTTGTGAATTTAGCCTTTTCTTCAATTGGAGGTATAAATAATTTTGATGACGACTGTACGTGCTGGTGTACCACACGTAGTACTGGGGTATTACTGGGGGTACATCAGAGAACTCTGATCATGAAGCTGCTGTACTTGTATACATCTGTTAGCCTTACGTTGTGTTAATTTCTGGGGGCGCACATAAACGACACAAACACTTAACACCCGCAGCAGCCGTGACAAGCAGCATGCGCAATGAAAATAAAAGTAAATTTTCAGCCCAGCTGGGCGGAACTGAGCCACCATGGATCTAACACAGTGCAGCCACATTCAAGGAACGAACCTACGGCCGAACATTTCCTCCAGCTGGGAGAGGAAACATGGCAGGCAGCTGTGAAACTAACAAGCTGCTTCAGGAGCAAATCTAAAGCTGGCTAATTGACTAGCCAGCTAAGTCCAACTGTGTAATGCTACCTCAGAGCAGAGAAGCTGGACTTATTTTCTGGAAATGTAGACGCTCGGTAGAACCCTAAGCGGGAGTAAATGCTTAGAAGTCAGGAGACAGCTGGTCCATGAACTGAGAGTTTGCAAGCATGACGGCAACGTTTCATCCGGAAATAAACATTTAGCTTCACTGAAGTTCAACATGTTCAGTCGATTATAAGAGAAATAGTCTTCTGAAGATGAAAAGATGTTTGATCCCGACACATTTATGCTGTAAAACCGGATCAAATACTCATCATCCTGTCAGAAGCTGATCCCAGCCCACGCAGCTGGAGTAGCAGGGGTCTCACCAGGTCATCCACCAGGTCTTTGATGGCGGTTATTCCCAGCACCACCACCAGAGGGATCAGGGTGGTGTACCAGGGCAAGGTGGAAATGTCTGGAATGATCTAGAAATAGAAAGTGAGAGAAGGGATGAGGCCCCAGACAGGACTCCCCCCCCCCCAGCCCCCGGCACCTGACATACCTGCAGGATGAGCAGAGCCAGGAAGTACAGGTTGGCCGCTCTCTTGAACTGCTCGTACAGGTTCAGAGGCAGGAAGGTGAGGACATTGTACTTGTAGGTCTTGATGGCGTTTCCCTGCAGAGAGAAGCGCCAGCAACAGTAATGTCAGCAGAGAACACACGTCTTGTCAGGCTAGCACTGCCTGGACTACATGTTGGTAAAGAACACGCATGTTATCAGGGTAGCACCGCCTGGACTACACGTTTGTAAAGAACACGCATGTTATCAGGGTAGCAACGCCTGGACTACACGTTTGTAAAGAACACGCATGTTATCAGGGTAGCAACGCCTGGACTACATGTTTGTAAAGAACACGCGTGTTATCAGGTTAGCACCGCCTGGACTACACGTTTGTAAAGAACACGCATGTTATCAGGGTAGCACCGCCTGGACTATACGTTTGTAAAGAACACGCATGTTATCAGGGTAGCAACGCCTGGACTACACGTTTGTAAAGAACACGCGTGTTATCAGGCTAGCAACGCCTGGACTACACGTTTGTAAAGAACACGCATGTTATCATGGTAGCAACGCCTGGACTACACGTTTGTAAAGAACACGCATGTTATCAGGGGAGCACCACCTGGACTACACGTTCTTAAAGAACACGCATGTTATCAGGGTAGCAACGCCTGGACTACACGTTTGTAAAGAACACGCGTGTTATCAGGCTAGCACCGCCTGGACTACACGTTTGTAAAGAACACGCATGTTATCAGGGTAGCACCGCCTGGACTGCACGTTTGTAAAGAACACGCGTGTTATCAGGCTAGCACCGCCTGGACTACACGTTTGTAAAGAACATGCATGTTATCAGGGGAGCACCACCTGGACTACACGTTCTTAAAGAACACGCGTGTTATCAGGGTAGCACCGTCTGGACTACACGTTTGTAAAAACACCCAAGTTATCAGGGTGGCATAGCCTGGACTACACGTTTGTAAAGAACACGCATTATCAGGGTAGCACCGCCTGGACTACACGTTTGTAAAGGACATGCATGTTATCAGGGTAGCAACCGCCTGGACTACACGTTTGTAAAGAACACGCATTATCAGGCTAGCACCGCCTGGACTGCACGTTTGTAAAGGACATGCATGTTATCAGGGTAGCACCGCCTGGACTACACGTTTGTAAAGAACACGCGTTATCAGGGTAGCACCGCCTGGACTACACGTTTGTAAAGAACACGCATGTTGTCAGGCTAGCACCGTCTGGACTACACGTTTGTAAAAACACGCAAGTTATCAGGGTGGCATAGCCTGGACTACATGTTTGCTTAGAACACACGTGTTATCAGGCTAGCACCGTCTGGACTACACGTTTGTAAAAACATGCAAGTTATCAGGGTAGCACCGCCTGGACTACACGTTTGTAAAGAACACGCATGTTATCAGGGTAGCACTGCCTGGACTACACATTTGTAAAGAACACGCATGTTATCAGGGTAGCACCGCCTGGACTACACATTTGTAAAGAACACGCATGTTATCAGGGTAGCACTGCCTGGACTACACATTTGTAAAGAACACGCATGTTATCAGGGTAGCACCGCCTGGACTACACGTTTGTAAAGAACACGCATGTTATCAGGGTAGCACCGCCTGGACTACACATTTGTAAAGAACACGCATGTTATCAGGGTAGCAACGCCTGGACTACTTGTTTGTAAAAAACGTGCATGTTATCAGGGGAGCACCACCTGGACTACACGTTCTTAAAGAACACGCGTGTTATCAGGGTAGCACCGTCTGGACTACACGTTTGTAAAAACACGCAAGTTATCAGGGTAGCACCGCCTGGACTACACGTTTGTAAAGAACACGCATGTTATCAGGGTAGCACTGCCTGGACTACACATTTGTAAAGAACACGCATGTTATCAGGGTAGCACCGCCTGGACTACACGTTTGTAAAGAACACGCATGTTATCAGGGTAGCACCGCCTGGACTGCATGTTTGTAAAGAACACGCATGTTATCAGGGTAGCACCGCCTGGACTACACATTTGTAAAGAACACGCATGTTATCAGGGTAGCACCGCCTGGACTACACATTTGTAAAGAACACGCATGTTATCAGGGTAGCACCGCCTGGACTACACGTTTGTAAAGAACACGCATGTTATCAGGGTAGCACCGCCTGGACTGCATGTTTGTAAAGAACACGCATGTTATCAGGGTAGCACCGCCTGGACTACACATTTGTAAAGAACACGCATGTTATCAGGGTAGCACCGCCTGGACTACACATTTGTAAAGAACACGCGTGTTATCAGGGTAGCACCACCTGGACTACATGTTTCTAAAGAACACGCATGTTATCAGGGTAGCACCGCCTGGACTACACGTTTGTAAAGATACGCTTATTTTTCATATTTTCATGTCATTTATCATTGCTGCCTCTTGGCCAGGACTCCTTTTTAAGAGGTTTTTAATCTCAATGAGACTTTTATTGGATAAATAAAGGTTAAATTTTTTTTTTTTTTTAAATCAAACGTTGCAGCATTTATATCAAGTAAATGAATGTGTATCAATGATCACACGGATGAATCTGGACATAAAAATAGCTGCAATCATGAATAATAGCGGTCTGCACTCATAACAAAAGTAACCTCAAATTCATCCAGCAGAGCTGACTTTAAGGTTGTTAGTGCAGTCTAGCCTGGATGGAAGCTAAAATAGTTATACAATTACAGTATTATACATATTATTAGTCATATATGCATACACAATACATATAGTATAGTATAATATTACTTATTACAAAACCACGTCACAGGAGTTTCAGCTCACACAGGCAATTAAATTCGGATTATTCACGCAGCCATGCTGACTGGTAGCGATCAACATAAGACCCCGCCCCCTTGCCAATTTAATCGTGTATTGGCAATCTTGAGAATTTGACATTTAGAGGCAATTACACAGCCCTATACAGCATCTCCATTTACCGTATTATTGTGTCTTGCATTATAATCACTGATGCATGATAATGCACTAAGATGCAGTATACGTCATCGTAGAGACCCACGTTTGTCGTAACAGACGGTGGACCGTGTTCTGACGCCCAGCAACGGTTTCATTCAGGATTACTGCTGTTTATGTTGCTCATTTAGGCCCACTGGTCAGGCTGGGTCTGCTGGTAAAGGTGGCCCTGGCTGTAGGATCAAGTTTCAGCCCGCACAGGCCGAGGACTTGGACTCAGTAACCCGAGCTGCAGCACCCTGCTGGAGGGACCCCCCCATGGAGGTGGGGCTTTCCACATGGAGATCAGGTTAACTTTAGCCAAGAAGCCTGCTCTGCTTCTGGAGACAAACAGCAACCTCTCTCCCCCATTCACAACTAGTGATGTCATCAATAATTCCCCAAGCGTTCATGCAAATTCTCCACAGGTGGACCAAAACATGCAAAATACACACTTTCCCTGTCATTTGCACAGGGTGTGTCCTGTAGACCTGTAGACCTGCCCCAGTCCTTTAGACCTGCCCCAGTCCTTTAGACCTGCCCCAGTCCTTTAGACCTGCCCCAGTCCTTTAGACCTGCCCCAGTCCTTTAGACCTGCCCAAGTCCTTTAGACCTGCCCCAGTCCTTTAGACCTGCCCAAGTCCATTAGACCTGTCCCAGTCCATTAGACCTGCCCCAGTCCTTTAGACCTGTCCCAGTCCATTAGACCTGCCCAAGTCCATTAGACCTGCCCCAGTCCTTTAGACCTGTCCCAGTCCATTAGACCTGCCCAAGTCCTTTAGACCTGCCCAAGTCCATTAGACCTGCCCCAGTCCTTTAGACCTGCCCCAGTCCTTTAGACCTGCCCCAGTCCTTTAGACCTGTCCAAGTCCATTAGACCTGCCCAAGTCCTTTAGACCTGCCCCAGTCCTTTAGACCTGCCCAAGTCCTTTAGACCTGCCCAAGTCCATTAGACCTGTCCCAGTCCATTAGACCTGCCCCAGTCCATTAGACCTGCCCAAGTCCATTAGACCTGCCCCAGTCCTTTAGACCTGCCCCAGTCCTTTAGATCTGTCCAAGTCCATTAGACCTGCCCCAGTCCTTTAGATCTGTCCAAGTCCATTAGACCTGCCCAAGTCCATTAGACCTGCCCAAGTCCATTAGACCTGCCCAAGTCCATTAGACCTGCCCCAGTCCTTTAGACCTGCCCCAGTCCTTTAGACCTGCCCCAGTCCTTTAGACCTGCCCAAGTCCTTTAGACCTGCCCCAGTCCTTTAGACCTGCCCCAGTCCATTAGACCTGCCCAAGTCCTTTAGACCTGCTCCAGTCCTTTAGACCTGCCCAAGTCCATTAGACCTGCTCCAGTCCTTTAGACCTGCCCAAGTCCATTAGACCTGCCCCAGTCCTTTAGACCTGCCCCAGCCCTTTAGACCTGCCCCAGCCCTTTAGACCTGCCCCAGCCCTTTAGACCTGCCCCAGTCCTTTAGACCACCTCCAGTCCTTTAGACCTGCCCCAGTCCTTTAGACCTGCCCAAGTCCATTAGACCTGCTCCAGTCCTTTAGACCTGCCCAAGTCCATTAGACCTGCTCCAGTCCTTTAGACCTGCCCAAGTCCATTAGACCTGCTCCAGTCCTTTAGACCTGCCCAAGTCCTTTAGACCTGCCCCAGTCCTTTAGACCTGCCCCAGTCCTTTAGACCTGCCCAAGTCCTTTAGACCACCTCCAGTCCTTTAGAACTGCCCCAGTCCTTTAGACCACCTCCAGTCCTTTAGACCTGCCCCAGTCCTTTAGACCACCTCCAGTCCTTAAGACCCACCCCAGTCCTTTAGACCATCTCCAGTCCTTAAGACCCGCCCCAGTCCTTTAGACCACCTCCAGTCCTTTAGACCTGCTCCAGTCCTTTAGACCTGCCCAACTCCATTAGACCACCTCCAGTCCTTTAGACCACCTCCAGTCCTTTAGACCTGCCCCAGTCCATTAGACCTGCCCCAGTCCATTAGACCACCTCCAGTCCTTTAGACCTGCCCAAGTCCATTAGACCTGCCCAAGTCCATTAGACCACCTCCAGTCCTTCAGACCTGCTCCAGTCCTTCAGACCTGCTCCAGTCCTTTAGACCTGCTCCAGTCCTTTAGACCTGCTCCAGTCCTTCAGACCTGCTCCAGTCCTTCAGACCTGCTCCAGTCCTTCAGACCTGCTCCAGTCCTTCAGACCTACCCAGTCCTTCAGACCTGCTCCAGTCCTTCAGACCTGCCCCAGTCCTCATACTGAGGGCTGGTTTAGGTAGACCAGAGACACGCGCCATGTGTCTCCAGCTGAACTTACAGAGTATCGGCTCTTCTTCATGCACAGAAAGACTTTTTTCTGGAACTCTGGCAGATGGTGATACGGTCGGTCGTTGGCTTTCACCCTCCAGCCCATGTCTGGAAAACATGCCCGCACTAATCATTAAAATATCATTTGATTAGACAGAAATTCTGAGAAGAAATAAAGAAGCATACCGCTGGGTCTGGTTTCCACTGGGGGGTGTGGGGACTCTGTAGGCTCCTCTGCCTCTTCCTCGGAGGTTTCGTCTAACTCGTCGTCTGTCTCATCATCACTGTACGGCATGGCCTCATCATCGGGCCCCAGGGAGCCCCGCGAGTGTGCGCGCCGCATGCTCATCTCAGCACCTCAGATTTCTGATGAAAAATAATTACAAACACAAACTTTTATGTGGAAGCACTTCATATTATAAAAATGTGTCCAAAAGGTTAGCAGAGAGTACTGGTACTGCACATGCCGGAGTCCTGACCCCTGAACGTTACCAGGTCCAGCCTGGTCTGATCCTGGGCCAACATGCTCTAGAAAAGCACTGATGACACAGAGACCATCAGCTGCTGTAGTTAATGAGAAGCAGTCCAATTACTGCCTCTCCAGCCTAACCTGACTGGCTCTGAGTGCTTAAAGGTGCATCATTACATCTGGAAGGAGGCCCCTGATCCTGAAACACCAGCCATACAAGTCAGGTAAGAAAGACACTGAAGTAGAGGAGGAATATTGATGTTTCAGCCACAGCTGCCATGTTCTACGGTGCATGTTAAAATATCTGCAACACTGTTTCAGCTGCACTTGATCCAAAGCTCAATAGACATGCACCGATCAATCGGCAACCAATCGCAATCGGCCGATTGTGACCCTATCAAAACAGATCAGAGCAAGCCGATCCGATGATGTTTACAATAACTGCAGTGTTTTGGTGTTGGACACGTCTGACGCATCAAACGGGATGTGGGAAATACTGAGGAGACTCCGGGAAATCTCTTCACTGCATGGAGACAGTGAACAGTCTGATGAATCCAGGCATGGTTCAGAGACGCCCGACAACTTCGTTCTCTGGCCTCGTGGAGCAGATAAAGCCGAGCAGCTGCTCAGTTTCATCCACCGTCAGACAAAGGAAAACCACCGACTCCTCCACCACTTTAGACACTCTTGACACGTCTGATGGGCAAGCAAAATCTGCCATTCATGCTGCTTAATCAAAAGTAAGCTCATCAATAAAATCATAACTTTATTATATTATTTTGGCTGCAGCATGTTTATGTTAGGTTTTATGTTTAGTTTTTTTTGTTTGTTTTTAAACAGAAAAGCTGCAGTATAGCTCCAAGTTTATGTCCAAGTTCCAAGTATGATGTTGCAGTTGCACATAAGTCACTGTTCTTATTCTCATTTGTATAACAATTTTATTTTATTTTTCCACAAAAAGCTTGTAGCTAAACTCCAAACTGTGTCTATGAGAAAGAGCCTCTGGAGAGAGTAAAATGTTAATCATAGTGCACATGTTGTGCACAAAATCCATTTTTTATTTTCAGATTGAAATCCTTTTTCCACAGGAAACCCAGGTTTATAGTTTAAAACTTGTATCAACTCTAACAGCGAAATGTTTGTCGTCTGTGTTGGTGCGCTGCAGGTTGTGTGTTGTACACATAATTATTGCCACAAGAAAGCTTAAGCTAGTCAGCTACACCTACTCTGTAAACTGAGTCCAAGAGAGTCTCCACTTGAGTAAAATATTGCAGTCATCTCCTAATTTTTATACTTAACATAATGTCAATGTTATTTACATGAGACAACAATATCAGAGAATTTATGGATTTGACGCTGTGATCGGTGATCAGCCCCCAAAATCCTGATCGGTGCACCTCTAAAGCTGAGCTATCCATGGTCCGAATGCAGGGGAGGGCATCGTTAGCGTACACAAAATGTGTTCCAGTTTGGTGTGCGGCCGAGTTCTCAGCCATAAACTGTTTACTCATTCACTCTGTAATAACTACAGCCTGCCGCACACGAGAGCTTCCTGCTGAGCTAAAAGTCTCTGGAGGCCGTTTGCTCAGCAGATAGCTCATCGTGTGCGCCTGATTTTTGGTGAGTTTTCTGCCTCACGAGGCCTTGAGGTGAAAATCAAACGCGTTTGATATTTTTTACCTCGCGAGGCGAAAAACACTCCGTGTGCTCAACCTGAGCTCTGCTGAGCGCAGAAGATCTAGCGACCAATCAAAACGCGTCCGCAGATCACATGATTTCAAGATGGCAGCCCTCTGTCATCACGTTAGAAGACTTGATTGATATTTTGCAAAAAGATCCAAAGACTGAAGGCAGAAAAGTTTTGAGGATCTTTTTGTTCGATACTGAATCGTGTTATTGTATTTAATTTTCATTCATTTAGTCTTTTTATGAAGTAAATCGTATGTGGCATACTCTACTATAGTATAATCGTACCAGTTGGTGGCAGTAGTGCACCTTTGAGTTCGCCAGCTGCCATTAAACTCGAAAGAAGAAGTCATGTAAGAAAAATGAATGAAACTGAGACAGAGATGATATTTGGATGGATGTTTTTGAAGTCCGACGAAACATCATATAAGCAGGTAGAGTCTGGCCGTATTTCCACTAATTCATCCTAGATAATGCAAAGGACTACGTCGCCGCGAGCTGCCATCTTGAAATCATGTGATCTGCGGACGCGTTTTGATTGGTCGCTAGATCTTCTGCGCTCAGCAGAGCTCAGGTTGAGCACACGGAGAGTTTTTCGCCTCGCGAGGTAAAAAATATCAAACGTGTTTGATTTTCACCTCAAGGCCTCGTGAGGCAGAAAACTCACCAAAATCAGGCGCACACGATGATGATCTGCTGAGCAAACGGCCTCCAGAGACTTTTAGCTCAGCAGGAAGCTCTCGTGTGCGGCAGGCTTAAGTGTTGCAGAGGAGGGTATGCCATGCTTTACTTAATGTTAACAGGCCAGACCAGCCAGATAAACCACGTGTGATCTGCAATGATCTACACTCAACTGCCCCCCCCCCCCCTTCCTCAGAGTCTTCCCCCCAGCTGCTCCCCAACCTTTATCTGCTGAAAATCATACTTGCAAAAAACTGTTTGAATGCCAAAAGCCTCTTACTGTACTTAAATAATACAAATACCGCTTTAAGTAGCAGCCCACTGCTCTCTGATACTCACAGTACAGAGATGGTGAAATGCAGAGCCCTAATTTCCCCTCGGGGATCTTACCAGTATAACAAAAAAAATAAATAAAAATAAGACAATAATTGACCAAAAATACATAATTTAGACTTAAATCTTGTCCCAGTAAAGCTCAGTTTACAGTTTACTGCGTCATTACTGGGCAGATTGAAGACACTGAGCCTGCCAGGTAAAGCCCAATTCTCCAGGTGATGTTCTAAGGCACAGAGTTTGAGTAAAATCAAACTTATATCATAAAATGTCTGCTAAAATAGACGGACGGTTGCGGTTCAGACGGTATGCACATTAATCGTTTTCCCGACAGCAATCAGTCACATTTGGTTTGTCAGAGCGTACTTACTTCGTAAGGTTAGATTAACACAAAAGCAGCGTATAATGAGTTTATAAATGTTTCTTGTCGCTGTTTCATGGGGTGAAGCTTGACTGATTGCTCTCTATGATTAATAATAGCAACGAGACCACAGCACAATGAAACATTACTGCTGTAAGACTTGGAAAATAAATAAGCTGCACAGAACAAGATGTCTAACTGCTTCTGTAACTCGTGTTAATGTGACAAATCATTTCATATTTTTATAGGCTTCATATAAGGATGCAACAACTTTATTTTAAATCTTGATGCTCGGAATTTGCAGGCCACAATTAAAAGGTAATAACAGTGAAGACATTTCCAGTTTTTTTTTAAAGTGAGGGATGAGAAGGAAAAGGAGACGACAAGGAGCATAGGCGGTGCTAGAGGGGGGCCGGGGGGCACTGGACCCCCCTGACATTGGATTGCCCCCCCCAGGTGCCCCCCAGATGACTGACATGTCACAGCACCCAGTCATTTCTGTACAGTAGTTGGCACCATGTAGTAGGTGGCGATGTACATATTTTAATGGTGATGCACGATCACCATTTTTTAAAACCGATACTGATAACTGATAAATTCCAGCTCCTAAAGGCCGATACTGATAAAATTCCAAGTGTCCGGGGTAGCTAGTGTCTAAAATTAGATGGGGAAAGTGGTTTGGAGTAGGGATGCACCGACGCATCGGCCGATGTTTGCCTTGTTAACTGCCATCGGCCAATAGAAATGACTTTCGCCGATGGCAGTGGCCGATTATGATATCGCCTATATATATATATATATATATATATATATATATATATATATATATATATATATATATATATATATGTCAGTCATCATGTCATTTTCTGTACCGCTTATCCAGTTCAGGGTTGCGGGGGTTGCTGGAGCCTATCCCAGCTATTAACAGGCGAGAGGCGGGGTACACCCTGGACAGGTCGCCAGTCTGTCGCAGGGCCAACACAGAGAGACAGACAACCATTCACACTAACATTCATTCCTAGGGGTAATTTAGAGTGACCAATTAACCTAGCATGCATGTCTTTGGACTGTGGCAGGAAGCTGGAGAGAACCCACGCATACACGGGGAGAACATGCAAACTCCACACAGGAAGGCCACAGTTGGAATTGTTCGAACCCCCTCCCCAGCCGGGAATCGAACCAGTGACGTTCTTACTGTGAGACTGCAGTGCTAACCACCACGCCACCGTGCAGCCATATATATATATGTATATATATAAAATGATTTACATGTGTCATCAACACTGTTCTTAAGAAAAACTCTTTTCCCCTCATTGGGCCATGAAAATAATCTTCTCACTGAGTATGTTTTTGTTTTTTAGGCTAAAAACACTCAATTTTGTTGGGCAATATACTGAAGCATCTTTTTAGTGATTATCAGTCCCAGGGGTTTGAAAAGTTTTCAGAAAAGATCTTGTTATAACTAATGTCAACCACAAAGTGACATTAAAGGTTGTTTCTGTTTCATAAATTGGTCTGATTGAATTTGTGCTCGTTCAAGGAGACTGATTAAGAGCTGAAAGATGTAAATTTCTGTGGCACAAAGGAAGTAATAAATAAAAATAGAAAACATCGGCCAAGTTGTTATGTTAAACATCGGTATCGGCCCAGACTTTCACAATCGGTGCATCCCTAATTTGGAGGCAGTTTGGGGTCTCCCCTGTGAAGCAGCAGCTTTCTTTCCCCAATCGCCATATATTAGCAAGAAAAGCTTAAAATGGGATTTTCAACTTCTGCATGTCCGATCTTAAAAAATTCCAACTTTATGGGACATAAGTTATCGGGTAAGTCATCGTGATATCGGACTTATCGGAATGACGTCATAATTTCCTGTTATCAGCCATTCATGTTCGTAGTAAAATGAAACACTGGAGGCTATCCTCACATGACTGCTAGCTAACATCTGCTCTAAGGAAGTAAAACCCAACAATCACTGTCTGATGTGGTAACTGATGGATGGTTACAGGGACGGAACCTTAAACTACTGAGTTTCATCAGAATCAGGTTTCTGGCAGTTTGTTCCACATGTGAGGAGCTACAAAACTGAATGCTGCCTCTTCAGGTTTAGTTCTGATTCTCCAGGTTTAGTTCTGACTCTCCAGGTTTAGTTCTGACTCTCCAGGTTTAGTTCTGACTCTCCAGGTTTAGTTCTGACTCTCCAGGTTTAGTTCTGACTCTCCAGGTTTAGTTCTGACTCTCCAGGTTTAGTTCTGACTCTCCAGGTTTAGTTCTGACTCTCCAGGTTTAGTTCTGACTCTCCAGGTTTAGTTCTGACTCTCCAGGTTTAGTTCTGACTCTCCAGGTTTAGTTCTGACTCTCCAGGTTTAGTTCTGACTCTCCAGGTTTAGTTCTGACTCTCCAGGTTTAGTTCTGACTCTCCAGGTTTAGTTCTGACTCTCCAGGTTTAGTTCTGACTCTCCAGGTTTAGTTCTGCCTATTCAGGTTTAGTTCTGACTCTCCAGGTTTAGTTCTGACTCTCCAGGTTTAGTTCTGACTCTCCAGGTTTAGTTCTGACTCTCCAGGTTTAGTTCTGACTCTCCAGGTTTAGTTCTGACTCTCCAGGTTTAGTTCTGACTCTCCAGGTTTAGTTCTGACTCTCCAGGTTTAGTTCTGACTCTGGGAACAGAAATTTGGTCCTGAACCATTCGGCGCTGGTAAACTAACATCTGGATTCTGAAGTCAATTCTTTGTCAAACAGGAAACCAGTCTACAGATGTGAGGACTGGATCAGCAGCATTCTGGACTAACTGCAGCTGTCTGATGGACGTCATAGGCAGACCTGCATGGACACCATCACAGAACTTGTAGACTACTGAAGATGAATGCATGGACCAGTTTTTCTTAGCCCTGCTGAGACATCAGTCCTTTAATGTGATGGTGAAATTCAGGTCTGAGTCCAGGACCAGTCCTGGATTTCTGTCTTGTTAGTTTTTAATTGGTAAACCAACAATTGCAGCATTTTCTTCATAGCAGCACGTTTAAAGGAGAAAAACACGAGAATCAAACATGCAATTAATCACCAATGAACACTTTAATCAGTGCTCATCACGAATATGAATGAAAGTACTGTTACTGTATTAGTTGTCATTATTATAGTGGACCCCCCAGAGATTGCCTTGCCCCCCCGGTCCCCCCAACAATAAAAGTCTGGATCCGCCACTGACAAGAAGTGAGGAAGGAGGGATGATAGAGACACCAGGAAGTTCACAGATGCAGAAAGTCACTGAAAGCACAACAGGGCAAGAAAGGACTGACGATGAAAGTGACATTAGTGATGAAGAGGAGGAGGGTTCAGAGTCAGAGAGAGAGACCGTGGAGAAGAGGCTGATGTAGAAAAGGAAGGAACAGTATCAGGGAATCCACCTGAACTCCAGCTGGACCACCTGCTATGTTGGCTCTTTATTCCCCATATAAGTCAGTGCTGAGACATTACATGTTAAGTCAAACATGTTTTCAGTCATATTGGTGCATTCAAAGTTAAATATTTATTACACTAATGCTGCTGTAATTCTGTATTTGTTTGTAGTACTACTAGCAGCCAACAGTAGTTGCTCTGTGTGATGGTACAGACTCAAGTCCTTGAACATCTATTTTCTTTGTCATAGGTGTGAAAAAGTACAGATAAGTGTCGCATGTATAGAAATATTGGGAGCATAACTACACTTGAAAGCACTTGATTCCCCCTGATGGACTGAATTTCAATTTGAACTTTCAGTTTGATATTCCTCTTACAGTAGGCTTCATGTACAACTCCACAACTTCCTGAGCTTAGCAGCTTCTTTGTTGACCATCTTTCATTACTGGACAAACTGATTTATCCAGGTGTGTGACCATTCTCGTCATGGTTCACACACCTGGATGTGGATTAATCAGTTTGTCCAGCAATGAAGGAGAGAAAATAAAGGAGCTGGCTTGAGTTCAGGAATTAGTGGAGTTGTGCACAAAGTCCATTTAGCTGCAAAACACCGTTTCTGAACGTGTCAGTCTGATAAATGTTTCTGAGCAGAACAAACAGTGGAATCTGTCAAACCATAAGAGTGAATATAAACAAGTTGCAGAGAAAAACAAGAGTAAAAGACCTTTCCTAAATTGTTTTAAGGGTGTTTTTCTTTATTCCATTTAATTATAGGAGATGTTCACATACTTCACATTGAGGATATACTTGACAGGAACAGGAACACTTGACACCCTGCTTGGACCTCTTGCCCCCCCCCCCATGTAAAATTTTCTAGATCCGCCACTGAACCGAAGTGTGCAGGATAGTAGCACTGGAGGACTGGACTAGGACACCCCGATGTAGATTTTTTACATCAGGATTTTTACGGATGTAAGTTTTTGTTTTGTTTGCCTTCAAAAGAACCTTTTAATAAACTGTAACTACACAGCTTTACCCGTCTCCCAGTTTTATCTCCAGGTTATTGGAACATTTTCCAGATAGTATTATATCAATATTAAAATCAAACTCTGGTCATCAATGTTGGCATTTTTATAGTTTTCATCAGTCTGGGTGATAGTCGAAAAATGTCAGGAAGTTACCGGCAGGTGAAACACCACAGCGCTAAAATTCAGGGTTATGTTGACGATTCATGGTGTCAGCAGAGACTGGAACACACGAAACTCTGGCAGATTTTCTCAGTGACTGCTCCTTAAAGGTAGAGTCCGAAGGTCCCCCCATGAAAATTCAATATTGAGATATATATATATCGATCGATCAAGGTTTTTTCTGTAGAAAAAAAGAGGGTCAATAAAAATTCAATATAGAAACACAGTTTACCGCTGTAGCCTATCAAGTAATAATAATAATGGATTAGATTTATATTGCACTTTTTTTCCCATCCAGGAACTCAAAGCGCTCGCAGTAGGTCCATTATTCATTCACTCCTCATTCATACGTGGTGATGGTAAGCTACGTACGTAGCCACAGCTGCCCTGGGGCAGACTGACAGAAGCGTGGCTGCCATTTCGCGCCTACGGCCCCTCCCACCACCGGAACATTCACACACACTCATACAAGGCACGGGGGGTTAAGTGTCTTGCCAGGTCACAAAGGACACAAAGACATATGGCTGGGGGATCGGGATTCGTCCGCCGATCCTCCGATCATTGGCCGACCACCTGAGCCACTGTCACTACAGTCACTCCTTCCGCCAAACCAATCACAAATGCAGACTCAGGCAAAGGCTGAACTGGAATTCAGTGTTAGTGTGATCTTTATTATGAGTAGGTCATTCAGCAAAAGCTTAAAGGGGAAGTTTGGTTTCTTTCAATCTGGATCTATTGTCTAGCATAAAATACATTCATTTACTTACCCAGACAGTTTTGGTGCAACTTGAATTCCTTTGGGAGATATTTAGATCCTCTCCAGATCAGCGTATGTCCAATATAAGGCGAAATCACCACAAAAAAGCCACTGCGAACTCACAGGGGGTCTGACTAATGTTTCTTAACAAAACATTGGTGAAATGAAGGAGTTTGTGGCAGATAATGCTTTATTTAGAGGCTGCGCCAGGTTGCCCCATCACTTCCATTATATAGGACATACGCTGATCTGGAGTGGATCTAAATATCTGCTGAAGGAATTCAAGATATACAAAAACTAACTGGATGAGGAAAGGAACAGATTTTATGCTAGAAAATATGTAGTTCCAGGTTGAAAAAACTCTAACTTCCCCTTTAAATGGCCAGGGCTACACCTAAAATGGCTTAATTTGATAATGGCTTTTTTTCTTTTCTTTTTTTTTTTATAAATATCGATATCGATCGATACAGATTTTTTTATTGATATCTTTTTTTTCTATATCGTCCAGCCTTAGTTTACATCACCCAATATCTGTTTATATCAGCCAACGACAGAGCTAAGCGCATGACACTGTGTGGAAATAAGCTCATGATTGGAGCAGACGTCAGTCACTCGAACTCGAAGAAAAAAAAAAAGAAAGAAAGAAAAAAGGCTGACGCACCAAAGAAAAGATAAGAGCTTTAGATAGTGCACGTTGGAAAACCAGGGTTGATATTGGTTTGGCTTTTACCCGCTTCTGAGCTCTGAAGCTGAATAGACTGAAGAACGAGGCGGCCATTAGCCTGAGAGGGAGGGGCTCAGTTTGAATACTGTTGTTTGCAAGCAGAAACTTCGGACTCTACCTTTAACAGCGTCTCCCTAGCGAGGTCTCCCTAATGGCGGCAACCTA
>JALJCO010008483.1:0-105000 GCA_023101725.1 Atherinomorus stipes | reverse complement strand
TTCAATAATTTGAGGGGAGTTGGTAGCCTAGTGGTAGCGTCGTGGGCTTTGACTCGGAGGACCCGGGTTTGACTCCCCGACACGACTCCTAGGTTAAACACTGTGGACCCCTGAGCAAGGTCCTCAACCCCCCCAACTGCTCCCCGGGCGCTTTTAGCAGCAGCCCACTGCTCTCTGATACTCACAGTACAGAGATGGTGAAATGCAGAGCCCTAATTTCCCCTCAGGGATCATACAAGTATAACTAAAAAAAAATATTAAATTCACCCATTCACTACCATTGACTTCTATAAACGTATACACACGGGGAACAAGTATTTAAATTATCACCAGATTGTGTTCATGTCAATAGCTCTACTAGAAATATATTTTCGAAGGAAAATGTTGACTTGTTCAATACTCTTTGTCCTGCTGTATACTGTATAGACGTCAATGCCAGTGAATGAGTTAATAATTTGTATTAAAATTGCAATGTGGAAATGCGTTTTTAAATCATCTACTGAACAATAAAGGTTGTAGGATCTAGACTTTCCCCCCAAAAAAGTGAAATATCGGCCGATATTTCACTTTTTTCTCAAATTTTCTGATCGGTCCATAACTCTTTATTCACCGATCCGATCAATGATGTCATCGTCATGTTGAATCTGCTCCGGTAAAACTCTCCTTCACACCAATTAAACTTAGAAAACAAACAAAGCAGAATAGACACGTCTCACGAGTATGTGTTTTACGTCTTCATGGTGTTTTTGTCGTGAGTTCTGTCACTATGTGCTGGGGTGTCATGCCATTGCCACGCCACCTACAGGACCCGTGTATGGCACCACGGACCGTAGCAGCTGCATCTGCCAACACGGCCAGCGCGGTGGGAACTGGGCTGATGATGTCACACAGCAGTCCCCAGCCTCCAACACCACGTTCTGCTTTTCATTCAGCTAGACGTCAGTGCCTTCACGTAAACGCTGCCGCGTCAGACAGAAACCGCCTGATGGGAACTTAAGGGTCAGGTCACATGGACACTTTCATCACGATTAACATGTTAAAGTCCAGAATAGGGACTAGATCTGTACTTTTTGCCTGCATGATTGCAAAGTCCGGAACGCTTGACGCGAGGGGGGCAGGGGAAGGGGTGGAGACTGTGCACCATATTAAGTCTAACTTCAGCGCATTCTACTGCACTACCACATTCTTCTCTCCGTTTACTGGAGATGCAGCAGTCCGGCGTCCATGCTGTCAGCAGCATCTGCGCTAAATGCAGTCTGTCTGGTTTTAAGCGACAGACTCGAGAGTTTGTAGCGACCATCAGCGCCACCAGGTTTTGTGCACAAAATGTTTCCAAAAACAAGCATGAGACTGCGCAGAGTTGTCAGACCCCTGCTGGGAGAATCCAGATCGTTCAGGTCCAGTTCGTCTGAGGAAACCCATAAGACTGTGCTGTTATACATGATCAATGATGAAATGCTGGTCCAGGATAGTTTCAACTGATTTCCCACCTCAACTTCAGTCACTTGGCTGCAGGACACCAGATTTTACGAAGAAGAAGAAGAAGAGAGTTATTCAGATGCAGCATCATGAACACAATCATGTCATCCAGTTTCCATACCTCCCACTAACCCACGCTTCAAAAACAGCAGCAGGAGGAGAAGGCAGGTATCACCTGTCTGAGAACAGGTTTGCTGTCTGACTGGGGCATCTCCATGACAACACCACAGAGGGAGGGTTGGTGGACTGGGACAGAGCACATCTACATGTCGACAGTGAAACCTGAGAGGAGATGCAGCTCTGGCTCGGCAGCCTGGGTGAGAACAGCAGGACTAGATGAGCATGTGATCTGATGGTCCATCGGTTCTGTAACGTCAGGTCGCACAGACACCCGTTGTAGCTGGTATCATCCATGAATAAGGTGGAGCAGCTGGCCACCACCGCTTCCTGCTGATCTGCTCTCACGTGCATTTTTCTGGCACAGGACATGGTTTTGGTTTTCCATCCCCACATCTGCCGTCTCCACGCCGCATCGTTTCAGGGTTATGCCTGTGTACGTTGACAGCACTTAGCATACGTTGTGAGTGATCATGGCTTCAGTGTCAGCTCGTTTCCCTGACTACTCTCTGGGCTCCAGTTTCCAGCAGGGCCACAGAGGCGTCTGTGTTTTCTGTTGTCCATGTTCAGTCTTTCTGGCAAACATCAGTCCACGTAAACGTGGATGTGATTATTTACATGCTGCATGTAAAATATTTAAATCACTGAGGGTGCTGGTGGTCCAGGTCTGAACCAGAACAGCAGGACTACTGAGGACGTGGTCAGCCTGGTGCTGGATGTGGAGGAGACCAGCTCAGGGTGGGAGGCTGATTGGAAGTGGACCACCACAGGGATGCTTCTGTCCTAGAAAACTGTCCGTCCAAACTCCCAGAGAGGACCGAGACAGCTGTAGAGACAACACAAGTGTGGGACAGAGGCGTCTCGGTGTGGGACAGAGACATCTGTGCTACTTCGCCTGCTGCACGAGTGTACTAAAATAAACATGAGTTTAAGTATTTCAGGTAATGCGTGAAGCTCGTTTTTCCCAACTAAAAGCTACGATATAACAGGCCATTAAAACTTCAGATAAACTACTTTAGTAAAAAAATGTGGAGACAACCCCGCCAGTCTCTGAAGCTGGACAGTTTCAAGCTTTGCTGGCGTAAAGCAGAAACAGTCAGCCTCGTAGATATACTGCCAAAAGTATTTGCTCACCTTTCCAAATGATGGAATCAGGTGTTCCATCACTTCCACAGGTGTATGAATGAAGCAGCTCGGCATGCAGACTGTTTCTACAAACGTGTGAAAGAATGTGTCGCTCTCAGGAATCAGTAAATTCCAGCGTGGAACTGTGATAGGATGCCACCTGTGCAACAATCCAGCGGTGAAATTTCCTCCTAAATATTCCACAGTCAACTGTCAGCTGGATTATAAGAACATGGAAGTGTTTGGGAACGACAGCAGCTCGGCCACGAAGTGTTCGTCCACGTAAACTGATGGAGCGGGTCAGTGATGCTGAAGCTCATAGTGAGAAGAGGTGGGCAACTTTCTGCAGAGTCAGTCACTACAGACCTCCAAACTTCATGTGGCCTTCAGATCAGATCAAGAACAGTGACAGAGAGCTTCATGGAATGGGTTTCCATGGCGACCAGCTGCATCCATCCATCCATCACCAAGTGCGATGCAAAGCGTGGATGCAGTGATGGAAAGCAGCCGCCACTGGACTCTAGAGCAGTGGAGGTTCTCTGGAGGACCAATCACGCTTCTCCATCTGGTGATCTGATAGAGGAGTCTGGGTTTGGCGGTTGCCAGGACAACGGTACTTGTCTGACTGCATTGTGCCAAGTGTAAAGTTTGGTGGAGGGGGGATTATGGTGTGGGGGTGTTTTCAGGAGCTGGGCTTGGCCCCTTAGTTCCAGTGAAAGGAACTCTGAATGCTTCAGCATACCAAGACATTCTGGACAATTCCATGTCCCAACTTTGTGGGACCAGTTTGGAGCTGGCCCCTCCCTCTTCCAACATGACTGTGCACCACAAAGCAGGTCCATGAAGACCTGGATGCAGAGTCTGGTGTGGAGGAACTGGACTGGCCTGCACAGAGTCCTGACCTCAACCCCATAGAACAGCTTTGGGATGAATCAGAGCGGAGACTGAGAGCCAGGCCTTCTGGTCCAACATCAGTGTGACCTCACAAATGTGCTTCTGGAAGATGGTCAAAGATTCCCATAAACACTCCTAAACCTTGTGGACAGCCTTCCCAGAAGATGAAGCTGTTCTAGCTGCAAAGGTGGACCAACATCATCCTGAACCCGACGGATCAGGAATGGATGTTACTGAAGCTCAGATGTGGGTCAAGGCAGGTGAGACAATACTTTTGGTAATATAGTGCAACTGTGACGACTGAACACATGCTGACCTTATTTTATGTGAAATGTTACAACTGCAGTTCTTTCAGGGAGAGTATAAAGCTTTATCATAATCATATAGCTGGTCCTGGAACAGTGAAGATGAAACAAAGCTCCAGACGTGAGCAGGAGCAGAAACCAGAAGAGGCTGGACATCTCTGGACCATTCCTCCTTTGGCTCAGTTCTAGGGATGTAACGACATCCACATGTCACGGTACGATATTATCTCGATATGAACCCCATGGTACGATATTTATCTTGATATTGTGGGGAGGCTCACCATAACAATGATGGCATAAAATGCTTTGACGAGTCATTGTTACAATTTTGTCAAATTCAAGGTTGTGACATTTGTGAAATTTGTGAAATTTGCCAAGCCAAGCAGGAAAACAAGCCGGAACATGAGACAAATCTACCAGAATAAAACCATTTTCAAAGTAAAAACACCCAGATAAGTATAAAACCCGATCTCTTTTTAATAATCTTATGTCAATCATGTCTTCATCTGCAAGTGAAAGGATTCACACACAGAAATGTTGGCTTTCTGCTGGTAAACATGAAAGAACAGGAGATGTAGCTGTTGTGGAGTTATCAGCTGTATAAGTAGAGCAGAGAAGCAGGACTGCTGCCGACTGTGCACGTCTGATGTGGACAGAAAGAGGAGCGGTGTCGACCAGAAAATCGCCACGCTTCCGCATGCAGTTAGTCCCCAGCGTAAGGAGATGCAGAAACTACTAAAACTGGGTTCAGGGCTGTCTAGCACATTATTAAAAACTGGAAGGAGAGTGGGGACCATGGCCTTCCAGGTTCAGGTCTAGGTTCAGGTCAGTGGTCAGACGACCATCATCATCAAGATCTTGGAGAAACATTAATGACTGGATGGAAATCAATCTGCTGACATTGCAGAAGCTTCTGGAAACAATGACAGAAAAATGCTGGCGAAATCAAAGATAAAAGGGTCCAACCAGATATCAGAGCGGGGGTGGCCAAGTTGGGTCCTCGAGAGCCACAATCCTGCAACTTTTAGATCCAGCCCTTCTCCAACACACCTGAACCACCTCCGTGCTCCTGCTTGTTATTGAGGATGTATACGTCACGTCAATGACCAACAGAAATCAGCAGCATCCAACGTCAGACAGATAAATGAGTGAAACACCAGAGCAGGAGGCTGGTTTCAGGTTCACTTTCAACCCTTTATCCTACCTGTCCAGGTAAAGCTTGTTCGGAAGATGCAGTTCAGTCTAGAGACTCGTCTCCCCAGGTGGTCCAGGCTGAACTGGATATGGGATCAGACCGCTCCTCCCTCTCCTGCTGCTGATGGAGCTTAATAAACGTTAATGAGCCAGATTTCCTGTTTCACTCCCAGCTGGAGTCCAGACAATCAACCACGAACACACAGAGTCTATTGAGACACCAGCAGCTGCTGCCGCGACGCTGAGCAAGGCAGTGCTGGTGCTGGGGTCGCTCTGACAACCCACAACAACATGCTCCAGTTCTGCAGTCTGTATCTGACTGATCTGCATGCTGGCATCAACATCTCTGCAGCTCTGAGAGACGGCTGGAGGAGAGGAGGAAGAGGAGAAGACCTCAGACATGGCTGCACCTCTTCCAGCTTGTTCAACTTTCATCGTTGCAGAGCAGATTTAAACTTCACATTTCTGCCTGCCGGTAAAAGCATTTATGATCTGCACATGTGTAGTATGCTCAGAGGTTTACGTGTGAATTTGTGGTTGTGGGGCCATTTTTCAGAGAATTGGGATGATAACGCAAAAACTTTTACGAAGAGCTTCAAGATAGTGCACGTTGGAAAACCAGGGTTAATATTAGGGCATGGTCCCACGGGTTTCCTCAAACCAGCTAGACTAACAATCTGGATTCTGGCAGCAGGGTCTCCCATTTTACTGGATGTTCACCAAAGGGCAACTCAGCTCAAAGTGATGCAGAAACTTTACCGGTGAGTAAATGCACATATAAAATCTTAGAAATAAAGGTCCAGGTTGGACCAAAAGAAACTTATCCTTGAACTTTATCATATCTACTTGGTAAATTCTACCAGCTGTTACTTTAACTCTATGTCATCCCTTCCTCTCAGTGTTATTAAATTACATAAATTTTATTCTCTGGTTATGGTTGCAGACACATAATTCAGTTGCATGGAAATTTGTCATCTAACTGAAGTACGTAGTTGGACCCAGTATTTTTCCAGAGGTCTCCCAACTCTACTCGTTTACAACCCACATCTAGCTTTCCATTTAGAACGGCAACGATAGGGGTGTTATTAGACTTTTGACTGGAAGTGCATGTTGCTCCCTCACAGTTGATTCATTAACTGAACCTTTAAAAGGAAACTCCATGAGGTGTCTTCTACTCACCGATGAAGCAAGGGAGAAGAGCTGGTACGCAAAGACTTTCTAAAAAGAAGAAAGAAGTGGTATCAAAGCAGTTGCTTCTGGGACACTCGTGTCGGCATCCAAAGCAAACGATTGCTCTGAAAACAAACCAACGTGTGGCCTTGTAGTGCAACAGAGCAGGATCGAAAGCTCACAGCTCCGAGAACAAAAGCTAAAACTGCAACATCTAAAGAGCAGAAAATACTTCCACAACTCCAGACTCTTGGCTGAATTCTTCTCAGATGTTTAACAGCGCAAGAAATGTCCAAACACCTGCGGAGACGTCATCTCACACGACCCTTCAGTCCATTTGCTTCTCAAGTCATGATTCAAATTCTCCGTCACGGCTTTCAAGATTGGACATTTCCATACGGAGGAAAACATTTCCCTAATCAAAGTGTTCCCAGGTTGTTTCGTCCAGAGAAGAGGAGCCTCCTTGTTTATGGAAAAATATGCAGCACGGTGTAAGACGTGCACCCAGCATCAACTCCTGTGTACACTCACAACACAAGGTGCATCTCCGGACTCCACCAGAGGTCTACAGGCCTCATGATGCATTTACCTTCATCACAATATGCATCAGGATGACCGAAAGGATGCATTATACTTGAAGTTCTGATTTATACATGTCCAGCGACTAACTAGCATGCGCAGGATGGAATACAGTAATCACATATCTATTCAGAGGAAAAATTACTTCAAGATAGCTGAGATCACAAATTTGCCACAATACACTTTTAAATTTGATTCAATTCAGGATCAATATCACATGCTGATGTAACTGTCAGCAGCAGGTAACCTCTTCATTTAATCTTTGTTAAACAGCAATATGGAGAGAAGTTGCCATGTTGTGACCCCCCCCCCCCCCCCCATATCTGCTCTCATGACTGCAAAGGTTCTCATAAAAACCCCGAGACTCATTATTGGTTTCACTACATGGAAGAAAAGCTGGACGAGCCACGCTAACGATGTAAAAGAGACGTCTAATGGTTTAGATTACAGCTGTAACCAAACATCACCTTCAATCAGAAAATCTCCCAGATGTATTATTATTAATATGATGATGATGGTGATGATAATAATAATCATGATTATTTATTATCATTATTATTTAAAGCCCACAAAGACGCTTGCAAAGCTAAGCTTTGACGTCACCAGTTTGGTTGGTTTGGCTCTGAAGAGGAAACCTCTGACTCCTGATCATGTGTGAACATTTTATAGAGAAAATGAGGAAAATGATCTGAAGACTTGGAGTCTGGTAAACTAGAGGCCCGCAGAGGAAAGCCTGAAGCTGCTCTGAGTGTTTTTAATATCACCAGCGGAGCTCCGTTTACAGGTATCGGTATCTGCGGTATCGGTCCTTACAAACGTCGCTGTAATTCACCAGCTCCGTTCCTCTTTAAGCCTCTGACCCCGGCTTCACACCTGGTCCGTGACGTGAGCGCAGCGCGGCGGCGTGCCATGCACACCGGATCGCGCCCATGTAATCAATGGTTTGAAACATATTGATCACGCTGCGGCGCGTGAGTGGTCAGTCGTCGCTCCGGCATGCCGTGCCGCTGCGCTGCAGATACGCGCCAGCTCTATTTTTGACGCTCCACGCACCGACACCGCGTTAATATCAGTAGTTCAGATCGAACCACACAGGAAGTCAGACACAGGTTCAGCCTAAAATATCCGGTAACTTACTAAAAAAAAAGCCACCGTGCAGCTTTTAAACTGCTGAACTACCTGAACATGACAACATCTCCGTGTCCACAAGGTTACAGTTAAATAGAAACCATGACGCATGAACATGAGGACAAAATTAACCATTTGGATGAGAATCACAGGCGATCTAGCAGTCCTCTCGTGACTCCGTGATGTCACGAATCTAACAACAGCTGGTGCGCTCGCGGGTGCGCTGCGCGGCCGCACAGTGGACGGTGTAAATGCTCAGCAAAGCCGCTGCGCTGCGCTCACGTCACGGACCAGGTGTAAAGCGGGGCTAGAAACACCTCAATCGGTAACACTCATAAATCCCTTCGCTATAGTCCGATGATCGGAACAGCTCTGCAGCAGGTTTCTCTGACATGACCGTCAGCTGACTCCCAGTAATCAGCGTAACCAGCTCCGCTACAGATCAGCCCCGGCTTCCTCTCCAGTCACGCGGCCTACGGACTGGAAAGCATCTGCAACAGGATCTGGATGCTGGACTGGTCTTTCAGCTTCGCCTTTCATCATGTCCATCTTCTAAATTGTGTTACGGTTGTTAGTTGTTGTGTAGCTGGTGATACCGATGGTTCAATGTGGAGCTGGAGCGCAACGCGGTGACGTCAAAGCTGCCGCATGGCGGCGTCCTGACCATAAAAATGTTGCTACGTTTTTCTCTTATTTGCTCATATTTTTCATGTATTTTTCTACTGGCAAATTAATAAATTTAGTTTGGTTTGCAGTTTCATTTCCACTTTAAATCAATCCTGACTTATTAAGGAGCAAAGTGTAAATTAGAGGGATGAAATCTACACTCGCACGCGTGCTCCCATTTTTTTTCCGGTACTCGCACAAATATATTTTTAGACGCATGTGCGAGTAAAACGCTCGCACTGTACAGCCCTGCTATACCAGGCCTTGATCAGGCTTAGACCAGGCCTATACCAGGCCTTGATCAGGCCTAGACCAGGTTTATGCCTGCCTATACCAGGCCTTGATCAGGCCTAGACCAGGTTTATGCCATGCCTATACCAGGCCTTGATCAGGCCTAGACCAGGTTTATGCCTGCCTATACCAGGCATTGATCAGGCCTAGACCAGGTTTATGCCTGCCTATACCAGACATTGATCAGGCCTAGACCAGGTTTATGCCATGCCTATACCAGGCATTGATCAGGTTTAGACCAGGTTTATGCCTGCCTATACCAGACATTGATCAGGCCTAGACCAGGTTTATGCCATGCCTATACCAGGCATTGATCAGGTTTAGACCAGGTTTATGCCTGCCTATACCAGACATTGATCAGGTTTAGACCAGGTTTATGCCTGCCTATACCAGACATTGATCAGGTTTAGACCAGGTTTATGCCTGCCTATACCAGACATTGATCAGGTTTAGACCAGGTTTATGCCTGCCTATACCAGACATTGATCAGGTTTAGACCAGGTTTATGCCATGCCTATACCAGACATTGATCAGGCCTAGACCAGGTTTATGCCTGCCTATACCAGACATTGATCAGGTTTAGACCAGGTTTATGCCATGCCTATACCAGACATTGATCAGGTTTAAACCAGGTTTATGCCTGCCTATACCAGACATTGATCAGGCCTAGACCAGGTTTATGCCTGCCTATACCAGACATTGATCAGGTTTAGACCAGGTTTATGCCATAACTATACCAGGCATTGATCAGGTTTAGACCAGGTTTATGCCTGCCTATACCAGGCATTGATCAGGTTTAGACCAGGTTTATGCCTGCCTATACCAGGCATTGATCAGGTTTAGACCAGGTTTATGCCTGCCTATACCAGACATTGATCAGGCCTAGACCAGGTTTATGCCTGCCTATACCAGACATTGATCAGGTTTAGACCAGGTTTATGCCATGCCTATACCAGACATTGATCAGCCCTAGACCAGGTTTATGCCATGCCTATACCAGACATTGATCAGGCTTAGACCAGGCCTAGACCAGGTTTATGCCTGCCTATACCAGACATTGATCAGGTTTAGACCAGGTTTATGCCTGCCTATACCAGACATTGATCAGGTTTAGACCAGGTTTATGCCATGCCTATACCAGACATTGATCAGGCTTAGACCAGGCCTAGACCAGGTTTATGCCATGCCTATACCAGGCATTGATCAGGCCTAGACCAGGTTTATGCCATGCCTATATCAGGCATTGATCAGCCCTAGACCAGGTTTATACCATGCCTATACCAGGCATTGATCAGGCCTAGACCAGGTTTATGCCATGCCTATACCAGGCATTGATCAGCCCTAGACCAGGTTTATACCATGCCTATACCAGGCATTGATCAGGCCTAGACCAGGTTTATGCCATGCCTATACCAGGCATTGATCAGGTTTAGACCAGGTTTATGCCATGCCTATACCAGACATTGATCAGGTTTAGACCAGGTTTATGCCATGCCTATACCAGACATTGATCAGGTTTAGACCAGGTTTATGCCTGCCTATACCAGACATTGATCAGGTTTAGACCAGGTTTATGCCATGCCTATACCAGACATTGATCAGGCTTAGACCAGGCCTAGACCAGGTTTATGCCATGCCTATACCAGGCATTGATCAGGTTTAGACCAGGTTTATGCCTGCCTATACCAGACATTGATCAGGTTTAGACCAGGTTTATGCCATGCCTATACCAGACATTGATCAGGCTTAGACCAGGCCTAGACCAGGTTTATGCCATGCCTATACCAGGCATTGATCAGGCCTAGACCAGGTTTATGCCATGCCTATATCAGGCATTGATCAGCCCTAGACCAGGTTTATACCATGCCTATACCAGGCATTGATCAGGCCTAGACCAGGTTTATGCCATGCCTATATCAGGCATTGATCAGCCCTAGACCAGGTTTATACCATGCCTATACCAGGCATTGATCAGGCCTAGACCAGGTTTATGCCATGCCTATACCAGGCATTGATCAGCCCTAGACCAGGTTTATACCATGCCTATACCAGGCATTGATCAGGCCTAGACCAGGTTTATGCCATGCCTATACCAGGCATTGATCAGGTTTAGACCAGGTTTATGCCATGCCTATACCAGACATTGATCAGGTTTAGACCAGGTTTATGCCATACCTATACCAGACATTGATCAGGCTTAGACCAGGCCTAGACCAGGTTTATGCCATGCCTATACCAGGCATTGATCAGGCTTAGACCAGGCCTAGACCAGGTTTATGCCATGCCTATACCAGGCCTTGATCAGGCTTAGACCAGGTTTATGCCATGCCTATACCAGGCCTTGATCAGGCTTAGACCAGGTTTATGCCATGCCTATACCAGGCATTGATCAGGCCTAGACCAGGTTTATACCATGCCTATACCAGGCATTGATCAGGCCTAGACCAGGTTTATACCATGCCTATACCAGGCATTGATCAGGCTTAGACCAGGCCTAGACCAGGTCTTGATCAGGTCTAGACCAGGTTTATACCATGCCTATACCAGGCATTGATCAGGCTTAGACCAGGTTTATACCATGCCTATACCAGACATTGATCAGGTCTAGTCCAGGCTTAGACCAGGCCTTGACCAGGTCTTAATGAGGCCTAGATCACAGGCTGTCAGAGTTCATCAAAGGGGAATATCTCTTTTTTTGAACCTGGGGTGTGTTTTCATGTCCTTTCATATATGTGAGTGATGGAGAAAGGAATGTTCCACATAGCTCCAGTATTTATCTGGCAGGCAGCTTCGCAGCAGCTAGCAGCCCAGCTAATAATAAGTAGGGGGCCAACTGGCCCCCGCATCTAGGTTAACCCTAAAAACCTGCTTTTTTTTCACCCTGAAGGGTCCAGGTAGTCTCAACGAGTGTCTGAAATCATACTAGACAGGAGAGATGAACCAAAGCATCTACACTACCTGGGGATTGCTGTCTGTTTTGGTGCTTGTATCCAAATATCAGGACGCTTGAAATCAACTCTGGTTACGAAACCATGTGAGAAATCGCATCAGAACACCAGTTGGGGATGGCTTTATCGCGCAATTTCGGAACTAGGTTTGAGTGTGTAGGGAAAAAATCTGCACTGCAACATGGTTTTCTATTATCCGTCATCACTGTGTTGGGAATGGGCATCGGCGCCCCTGCTGGCTGAGATGGTGCCGTGTAGAGTCCTGCTTTCGAACTGCAGACAAGGGAAGGGTAAAAACAGAGTAATCGATGCATCACAATATTTCCCTGTACAATTCAATATTAAATCGATAAAACCCCTGAATTTATTCACCTCCTGACCAACAGGGGGTGTGCGTGGTATTCAGGTTTTATGGACAAAGTCCATGTTAGATCATACAACACCAAAATGGCAACTATTTTTATTTTCAGATGTTTTACTACCCAAAACATGTACCACTTTCAGACAGGAACATGAGCGGTAAAGTCCATCCGCTCTTAAAATGGACTCGTCTTTTTAAACATGCCACTTCCTTGAGGACTTATCGTGTCCCGGGTGCTTTCAGACATCAGGAAATCTTGCGGAAACGTCAGCACAGTCCCGCCCTCCCTTCAACTCTGTCTGGAACATTTTCTTGTGCGTTCAGCCAAAACAACGAGCTGCAACATTTCTGCTCTTATGACATGGGGACCAGCCGGTACATGTCCCCTACATGTCCAAGGTAAAGACCGGTACACGTCTGAATGCAGATGCTATAAAGGACAAAGCCTGCACTATTATACAGCTTTTCAGCGCAAGTCTGAAAGGGTCTATAAGGTGACACACTACAGACCTTCACATGGGCGTGATAATTGAAAAATCTACAACAGAGTTTCCATTTCTGAACATTTGAATCGATGTTGAATCAAATCACAACCCAAAGAATCAAAATCAAACTTAATTGTGAGGTTCTTCATACCCAGCCATGCAGACCCAGCAAACCAACGCAAATCTTGTGGGAGCCGGCGGCTTCAGACCAAACAGCAGGTCTCGAGTTTGGTGAATGACGGAGAGAAGAACTAAAGCCAGGATCAAACTACACGACTTTTTCCGTCGTTCACGATGGTCATATGTCACATTAACAGAAATTGTGTCATAAAATCGTACGGTGTCGTGTTACTCGCGAGTGGTCACACTACAAGGATTGCACCAGACAGACAACCGTCTGATCGTCGCGGGGTGTCGCAAAAGACAACACGAAATGGGAGGCGGGACAAGCAGCTGTCAATCAGTCACTTGGTTTGGAGTCTCTGAATTGACCGTTTGGATCACTTATGAAATGGAAAGTGGACGGAGACATCAGCTCCCTCCATTATTGTGACCAACATTAACTGTTTTGTGTGTATTCTGCCTGTTCCAGTTGTTCTGTGGAGCGGGTTTTCATTTGTAACTAAACAGGATTAAATCCACGATGCGCACAGAAAGACTCGCTGCTCATCTTTGAAAAAGAGCTTTGAAAGAGAGAAACTGGGCTCTGATCAGCGCCGTTGCCTCCACCAGGTGCATCACGCGCCGCGCGCAGGACGCCCAGTGCCAAGCGAAGCCAAAACCATCAGTCTGACCACAGTCTGCTGCCACGAGAGCAAAGTCCAGCAGACCCAGTGACGCTACTTTAAAAAACTGCCATGTGTCGGTTGGGGCTGGCCTGCGCTGGTGGTCTCTCCGGGGGCTGGGGGCGGTGGACTTGTGGCGTGGGGGGGGGCTGGTGGCCCCGTGGTCCCCGTCCTTGGTATGTGTGGGTGGGTGTGTGACTGGAGGGGGGGCGTGAATGCGGTTGTGTGTGTGTGTGGCTGCCTGTGGGGGTGTGTGGAGATGGGTGGGTGGGTGGGGGTGCATGGATGATGGGTGTTTGGGTGCGGGGGTGGTGGTGCATTGGTGGGGTTTGTGTGTGTCGGGTTGGGGGGGGGGGGGGGAGGAAAGGGGAAAATAAAATAAAAAAAAAAAATAAATAAATAAAAAAAATAGCAGCTCTGCGTGCCTCTTGGGGGGGTTTGCGAGGCCTGGGGATGTTGGGCCGGTGATTCTGGCCCCTCCGCCGACCCTTTCCGCTCCCGTCCCTTTTCCCCCCTCCCTGGCCTGGCGTGGTCGAGCGCCCCCAGGGGCCGAGGCTGGCCCCTCTGTGGTGAACGCCGGACGCCGGGCCGTGGGGGCGGCCATGCCTGCCCCTTCTGCCCTGGGGGGATCCCGGGAGGCAGGGGTACCTAATGCCGGTAACGGCTCTTCTTCCAGGGGGGGAATTCATACCCCCCTGGTCTCCTTTCCCAAGACCCCCCCCTGCTCTACCTCAAACACACACACGTAGGGTTTTGGGGAGGGTGCGTGTCAAGCGGGCGTGGTGAGGGAGGGCACCAAAGTGCCTTTGCTTGCCACGTCTAGAGGCAGCCTGCTCCCCAGTTTTAACCACACTTAGACACCTAAACACATAAAATAACAACAGCTCACAACCACTTCTGAGGGGCGGGCCATATAGTGTGTGGAAGGAGGGAGGGGCCGAGTGGGGGGTCATGCCCCCTACGCGACCCCACTCCCGGCATGACTTGGCACTGCCCCTTAGTTTTAACTGCAAACAACACACATCTTACACACACAGTCATGAGCGGGGGGTGGGTGGGGGGACAGGGTCCTTTCATACCCCGGTCTCCCGGGCGCTGCTGGGGGGAGGGGGGGGACAGTGGCTACTTCACGCGCCAGTGGTTAAGGCTGGCTGCATTGCGGGGGATCTGCTGGCCTGGGGGATGCCTGGCCTGCTGCGTCCGGGGGTGGGGGATGGAGGTGGTGGTGGGGGGGGGGGGACGTGTTGGGGGCTTGGAGCTCGCGGCTCCTTCCCCGGCCCGAGCTAACACTCAGGAGGCACGAGGGCATGGGCAAGAGAGAGGTGGGTATGTGAGAATAATGAATGAGAGTGTGAAAGAGGAAATGTGGGAGGGAGGAACTTGGGCTGGAAGAGGGAGGAGATGTGAGTAAGTGGTTGGAGGAAAGGGGGATGGAGGAAGGAGGGGCATGCTCGTGAGTGTCTAGTAGGGATGGTCATGAGGGGCTGAAGGAAGGAAGGGCGGGAGTGTGATAGGTCAGAGGGATGGGCGGGGCTGGACATGTAAGGGGGGACTGTATGGGGTATTGAGGGTATAGGGAGGTGGGGGCGTATGTGTGGGGGGGGTGGGGAGGGGTTGGTGCAGTTATGTGGGGGGAGTGCATGTGTGTGTTAGAGGGTATGAGGAGGTGGGGGTAGGTGTGGACGGTAGAGGGAGGAGAGTGTTGGGGGTGGAGAGAGGAGTGAGTGTGGGTATGTAAGGTCGGAGAGCGGAGTGGGTGGGTGTATGTGTGTGGGGGGGGGTACACGGAGGTGTTGGGTAGGGCTGGGCGGTGTGGGAGGAGGTTCGTATCTCGGTATTCGTGCCGGGCATCTTGGTGTCGGTGTGGTGCGGTGTGGCTGCGGGTTGGTTGGGGGCCGGGCGCTTTGATGGGGGGTGCGGTTTTGTTTGTGGCTTCCCGGGGCTTTTTGTGCGGGGCGGGCGCAGGGGGGATCTGTATCTTGTATGTGGTTGCTCTTGCGGTATTGATGTCTTGGGTGCCCATGTCTCGATGTGGGGGCGGTGACGGTATATCTTTCAGCCCTAGTGTTTGGGTAGGTGTGTGGGGAGTGTGTGTGTGAGCGTGGTGGCGGGGTAGGGGGGTGGTAGAGGGGGTGGCGACCTGGTGTCAGGTGTATGGGGCAGGGACGTTGGGGTGGGGGGCTGGCCTGCCCTGGGGGGGCGTCGTCTGGGGGGTCCGGTCCTCCTGGGTTTCAGTTGGGCCGCCCGGGTAGCGGGGGGGGGGGGGGTGGCTGCTCCTGGGCGCTTGGGCCCTGGGCCCGGTGGGGTCGGCAGCTGCTGGTCTTGGTGCGCTGGGGCCTGGGCCTCCAGACTGCAGGGGGCTCCGGCTGGGGCCGCCTTTTGCCGCCCTTCGGGGGATGCATGTCCGCTCTTTGGGGGGGGGGGGGGGGGGGGGGTAGCTGGGATCTGGGCCTCTGGGTGGCTGCTGGGGGGCCTGGGTCGTGAGCCTTGCGGGCTTCCTCCTCCTTGCAGAGACGAGGCTGCATCTGCATGACTGTATCACCACGGAGCACCCTTTATTATGCATGTTGACACTGTGACACTGCTTCCCATTGCGATGACTAGGTTGTACCTCTTCTCTACTTCCCATTGCGATGACTAGGTTGTACCTCTTCTCTACTTCCCATTGCGATGACTAGGTTGTACCTCTTCTCCACTTCCCATTGCGATGACTAGGTTGTACCTCTTCTCCACTTCCCATTGCGATGACTAGGTTGTACCTCTTCTCTGCGTATTTCTGCGTAGTTCTGCGTGTGTTTGTATGATCTGAGGATATTTAAGCCACCTGCAGGTCCTCCTGTAGGGGATTGCTTGTTTTGTTTTCCAACAGAGACCTTGGTTGTTTAGGGATCGCGGTACAGATGTACCAGTGAACTGTGTAAGTGGATTCATGTTTTCTCTCCTCTCTCTCTTCCTCTTCCTTACTCCTCTCTCTCTGTTTCACTTTCTATCATTACCTCTGTTAACTTTCATTTCTCCCTTGTCAGGCCCAGCAGTATGAAATGGAATGGTGTAATAGACAAATGTTTAAATAAAGAAATAAAATGAATAAACATGATATCAAGTGGAGCCTTATATTCATAAAGCTCCGCTTGATAAAGCAAAACTGTTCAACAGAATAAAGCAATCAGATTTCCATTCTGCTTGCTTCGATGCTGGACAGGACAAGTAAAAAAAAAAAAAAAAAAAAAACTGCCGTAAAGTGAAATAAAGTGTGTTGTTCTATACGAACGCATACGGGTGCGTCCTCACGTCGTTTACTGAACTCCATCAGTTCAGAGCGCACGCTGGTAACCACGGCAACCACATGAAATCACACACGCATGATAAACTGAGAGCTGCGCAGCAGCAGCATCGCTGTGTCGATATTCTGCATCCAGTGTTCAGATGGTTAATTAGCTTTGATGATCACGCGTAAAGTGGATAGTTACGGCTGAGTGCACGAGCGCGCATGAGTGTCATATTTGCTCATCTCATTGAGCGCAATGTCTGTTATGTTGCGGTGTTTTTATTTAAACAAAGTGATTTTTCTGTGACTTTGTCATTGATTTATTTGAGAGCGTCACATTCGTGCACGTTTACCTGATGTGAACTCCTGTTGACTGTTACTATTACTGATAGAACGCACACATCGTGTGGTTATGTTTCGAATTAATAAAGTAATGTTTTATTCAAGAGAGATACACCCTTTTGAATGTTCGTGGAGGTTTAACACTGTTGAAAATAAATGTGGCACACCCAGTCTTGCTTTTCTTTTCTATTTTTCTGGAGTAAACTGATGCCACAGCTCCATAAATCTCTCCATCGCTCCACCGGAGAGCGGCTGCGTCTCTCCTTCTTTCCTCCACTGTTATTTGTGTACCGGCGCACCTGAGCGTCTCTCTGGTAGAGGCGAAAGGCGCACTGTCCTCCTATTGGTCAATATGAAGGGACATGTCGTGGGACGTGTCACACTAGACGGACAAAACCAAAAAATTCTGACACGCCAGTCTTTCTGCGTCGTGGTCGTGGAGCGTCGCAGATGCCAAATCGCCAATCGCTGATTGTGTCACAATACACGGAGCGAAGACACGACGTCCTACGACCCGACAACGCAGAATCGTGCACGACAGTGAGCGACTGTCTGCGACGCCTCCGTCGGGCCAAAATCGGGCTAAATTCGTGTGGTTTGAACCAGGCTTAAGGTTCCAATCAGAACCGTTGTATTGCAATACTGTAGGGAAGGCTTGGACACGTCAATAGCTGGGTTTCCATTACATCTGGAATTGCATTATACCTAAATGTCGCAATTAAAAACCGCTAATGGAAACTAGTGATGTTATGCTCGAGCAGGCTGCTCGACTTCGTATCGACCTTTCAAAGCGGAAGTGTCGTGGGAAATGTATCGAACCTCGCTTCATTCTGTTAAGGACCGCCCTACTTTCCAAATGAAGCTTCATGACGTCACGCGCGTATCACCGACCTCACGCGCCAGTTTGAATTCAGGGTGGAGTCATCAATTTACTAGTGCTTATAAACGGACACAATTCCACCAAACTTTGTGGGTTTATGAGAGGAGGAGACAGTTGCGTATAGTTGCCATTTATTCAATAATTTACATACAGGGAGAGTGAGATTCAGGTGAGATTAGGCTAACATTCCATCTACGACTGCTGAAATGATCTTGTTCTTAAATAAAAATGCATGACTCCCACAAGAATCTCAAAAGTATTTTTTTTAGGGGGGGGGGGGTTCTTTATATAAATTCATCATGGCAATACTTTCCATGATGTCTTCATCAAATCTTTCTAAAACAACACCATCTGTTGTATGAAATATTTTCAGCTGGAGCTCAAGCTATGACACAGCTATGAAAATCTTTCATAATGCAGCCAGATTTGAAAATGAACATAAAACATGTTACAAATAATTGTTACTGTTTCATGACACATTGCCCCTCATCAATCCATGCAGCTGGCTGCTGCTATGTTAAAAGTTGACCAGCAGATGTCACTATATTGTATTGTGTTGAATGCTTCATAACACAGAACCATTTGAAGACAATTGCTTCATATTGATTCAGTGGTTCGGAAAGCTTCAGTTTCTCCATCACTAATGGAAACACCTACATTTCGAAAAAACTCAATACCGCAAAAAAGTTTTTACTCTTGCATGAGGCGTAAATTCTGACGTTTCGATAAAGCAGTTTTTGACATTAGTGTAATGGAAACACTCCCCCCCTCCCCCAATTACACACCATCAGGTTAAAATCCAGTTATTCCTTCATAATTATGATGATCATTTACAATAATTACCATCAAGAACCAAATGAGCGATGTGATCAGCTGTCCTTGGTTTCATGACCAAGTTTGATGTGCACTACTGGAGTGGTATCAAACTTAATGCTGCCTTTAAATACAGTTATACTTCATATTTTAGGGACATTTTGCTCATAAGCAACACATTTTCCAGAAAATTGATAGATTTACAGGAAATCTAGAATAACCTTCATTAAATAAGTTCTTACGGATTTCTTTGTAAAATAACATCTCCTCATAGTTCATTTTCTTTAAATGGACTCTGTCTGTTGGACATTAAAAGGAAATCTAATTCCTATGAAACTTTCTGGCTTCCTAATGATCAACAAGTCAGATCTGGAAAGAATGTTTCTGAGACCGTTTTTTAACCAGCATTAGTTTAAAGCAAGAAGTCAGTAGTTCTATAAGTCAGCTTCACAAACAAACAAACAAAAGAAGAAGGCGAGCATGTTGCCTCCTAAAAGGAAGGGGGAGCTCGGCGTCCGCCGCCCTAACCCAGGTGCTGCCGGTCTAACCGCTCCAATCACCCAGAAACCAGAGCAGAAATGGTAAACGTGGCGCGTGAAGCGTCCGCGAGCATGTCTGGACTTACTGGATGTCGATTACAGGTCGTGTGAAGAGGTGAGTCGTTTTTCTGTGGTCTGATCTGGTCTGGTCTGGTCCGGGCCGTGTCACCGCTCCATGTCTCCTCTTCTTCCTGCTTCCAGAGTCTGGCTGCAGCCCGGCGCTCCCCGCCCTGCTCCGCGCGCACCGCCTCACCTGCGCTGTCCCGCACAAACCTGCTGGACCGGTCCGACGCCTCCGGCTCCACAACACAAAGCCCCGGAAACACCTGGCTTCGTTTACACACGGGACGTACCTGCGGAGGTGGGCGCGGAGGCATTCAGGTCACGTGACGGGCAGGTGAGGGCGTGTAATTGAATTCTTAATTGGATCAAGAGCCGTGACTGAAATCAGGTTATGCTGAAACTGAGCATGTTGACCTCCGGGGGGTCCTTGAGTATGTTAACCTGGGGTCTGTCGCATGAAACTAGGACTCCGTGATCCAGGATTTAACTTAGCTGAGCTCATTCAGTCCACAACGTGGCCACCCAGGCTCAAACCGCGAGCCAGGATCAGCAGACACGGACTGATCAGACAGGTGAAACCTATCCTGGATAAGTGCGCGCTCGCGGCTTCCTCATACAGACCCTCGTGATCAAGCACAGAGTCCCTGATCTACCATGGCAACCAGACCAGCGCGTGTCTCTCTGACGGAGCAGGAACTCCTCCTGGAAGCTACGAGGCGGTGAAGGATGAAGAAAAAGGAAGGAGACACCGCCGCTGTCATAAAACAACGTCATTATATATATATATATATATATATATATATATATATATATATATATATATATATATATATATATATATATATATATATATATATATATATATATATATATGTGTGTGTGTGTGTGTGTATTACTACTCACAAAAAGTTAGGTATATTCAACTTTTGGTTACAATTTAAGGGGAATGAAAAACGATCTTCCATCACTGATATTATATCATGAATGTTTGACATCTAAGTAGAATTATAATGTGGTAATGTCGTCATCTCAAACAATTTATTGAAAGAAGTCCATTCTGACATCAGACTATTAGCCAGTGGTTCCCAAACTTTTTCTGCAGGGCCCCTTTGGCCCCCTTTTCTTTGGCAATTGTAATGTCAAGTCAAGCCCCCCCCCCCCCCCCCCCCCCCACACACACACACACACACACACACACACACACAATACCAATAAAACCGTTACCACATGCACCAAAGAATTTACCATGAGACACATGAAAAAATGCACAGCATTGGGGAGGTGGACAGTCCATTTTGTTGAGTCATCATCATTTGTTCATTCGTACTTTAAAAATATGCCCATTTTTGTTAGAAGTGCCTAAACTACCCCCCCCCCCCCCCCCCCCCACACACACACACACACACACACACACATAGCCCTGAGCCACCACTGCTATACGCATTACCCAAACCTTTTGTGAGTAGCGTAGATAGATAAATATTTGTGTGTGTAAGTATATACCGTATGTTTTTTTCTTTTTTAGTGTGTGATAGGTGATTTAAATCTGTCTCAATTGCCCCCCTCCCCTCCACACACACCTCATCTTTCGACTGGGCAGTTGAATGGAGAGCCAAAGGACAGGCACTGACCGGCGTACATCACTCTCCTCCATATCAACCACTACCTTCTGAATTCTGTCATCATAGAAGGAATTTCTCTGTCTTAAAAGTCCTGCCTTGCAGCCATTGTATGAAGTTCCCAACTGAATTTTCTGAAAGTATCCATTACCTGCAATGGCAAAGGGAACTTGTGTTCATTTAAACAGATTTAGCCTGTTATGTGTGCAGGCCTGGGGCCGGTACTACGAAGCCGGATTTTCTCTTATGGAGGTAACTTCAGGGTTAACCCAGGGTTTTCCATCCTATGACGCTGGTTCACTTCTGATCGGGTTCTATCTCCCCGGTAACTCATGCTGAACGCCTAATGCCGGGCTTACATCAGAGGACCACCATCTCCCACTAGCTCACATCTAAAGACAGTTTTTTGTCTCAGCCTAGTCCCAGACTGAGATTTTGCAGACTGGGAATCTTGCAGGGTCACTATTTACAAGACTACAACTAGACTCTTTCAGCATTTTTTCCCATCATGCAATTTGTTCCCATCGTGCTCTGAGTAGAAGCTTTCCAAGATGGAGGAGAGTCCATTTATGGCTACAACTGCTCTGGTGTGTGCTGTGGTTTGTGCTGAAAAGCACAACAAAAAGAAGAGGAGAAGACGCCACAGAATGTGGGCACGGCCCTGGTTATATGGACGGGGACAGCAAGGTCCGTCTGTCCTACAAAAGGAACTGGAGGTGAGTTAAGATAATACTGCAATGGTATGCCAGTCAGTAATGTGTAACATAATATGTTGACTGCACTGTACTGTAGAGATCAAAAGAATTATATTCCTAAATTGCATCCATCCTTTATGACAATGTCCATGACAATGCATATTATAACACATAATCATGTTGGCCTGGAAAATGCTATGAAATAGAGTTTAATCTTATTTTCTCTACCTTTGGCATATTCAACCAGGCAAATGACAGAACTGGATTCAAAGAATTGCTCCGGATGACATCCAATGAGTTTGACTTTTTATTAGAACAAGTACAACCACTAATAACAAAGAAAAACACCTGCTTTCCAATGGCCATCAGTGCAAGGGAGCACCTGTCTGTGACGCTGAGATTTTTGGCCACAGGTTTGTAGAAGGGACATTTGTAGACTAACACCTTTCTGTTTTACCCCAGCATCCCAAAATTCCATACTGTAAATCACAGAGAAATCACTGATGTTTACTTTTCAGCCAACCTCAGATAGACCTGACAATGCTAGCCTGCTAACAGTAGTCCGCCAGCTACTACTCTGTTAAAGCAACCTTTACCGATCGTGCATTTCAGAAAGCACAGCAAGATTATTTGAGTATAAACAGTCCCGCCTCACTCCTAAGACACACCCCTTCATTCACTCCACCTCCCAATGCAGAATCAAAGGTCTGACAGGCAGGTCCGCTGGACAATCCTAGAGGTGCACCCCACTTCAAGGATTGGTTGGAGTTTTCATTGAATATTTAGAGATTGGGAAAATATTTTATTTTGATTAATGGTGGATCTGTCTTGTATTTTAGAGTTCCATTACCTCATTCACAGCATTTTACCCTGTTAGAAAAATAGTGTAAGAATGCAACATCGGTAAAGGTTGCTTTAAACTTTGTAAATCGGATAAACGCCAATGTCAAGTTTTCATTCCAGACTGAAGTGATGCTGAGGAAGAAGTGGATCAAAACGACCGATTCGCCGCGGTGAAGGACCGAACTTTATAATAAAACGACACACGTTTGTTTGTGGCCGGCAGACTGCGCAGTCGTGTTAGCAGGTTAGCATTAGCCAGCTTGATGACGTGCCTAACTTTGTGCGGCTGAAAACACACAAGCATCTGAAAGCGTCTCCTTTCTTGGCAGTCCCCAGTTGTTCCACTGGAAACGGGGGGGTACAGACCCGATTTTCAGATGTTTGTGTGTTTTAAGACGCACAATGTTAAGCACGTCAGTAAACGCTAGCTGGCTAATGCTAGCATGCTGTGAAGTATCGGTGTTGTGCCCCACCGGCGACAAACAAACGTGTGTTTTATTATAAAGTTCGGCCCTTCACCGCGGCAAATCGATCGCTTTGATCCAGCTTTTGATCCAGTATCACTTCAGTCTAGAATGAAAACTTAAGTATGTTTGGAGTTTATCCGATTTAAACAGTATAACAGAGCAGGAACGGCTGTTGTTAAAATGGCCCGGAAGAGGAAGTGTCAAAATACCGGGAACTTCCGGTAAGCGTGATAATCCCCTATTATAAAGGCCGCTTCTCTCTGGTAGTAATGGCAGTTGTGGATGCTCCTTATAAATTTGTGTACGTGAGTGCTGGGGCCCAGGGCAGACTGTCAGATGGTGGTTTGTTTGCCCACTCTGACCTCTGCAGAGCAATGGATGCAGACCTTCTTAATATACCACCACCAGAACCCCTGCCTAATGCCAACACTGTCATGCCATACATGTTGGTTGCAGATGATGCATTCCCTCTACGCACTGACCTGCAGAAGCCATTTTCACACCGTCAGCTGGACCATGACCAGAGAATCTACAACTACAGGTTGTCGAGAGCTAGACGGGTTGTGGAAAACGCATTTGGCATTCCAGCCAACAGGCTACGGGTCTTCAGAACAACCATTAATCTAGATCCTGACAAGGCTGTCAAAATTACACTTGCCTCTTGTGTGATCCACAATTTCTTGAGAGCATGCAGATCAGAGTCTTATCTGCCACCTACCTTGACAGACCGAGAGACTGATGACCACAAATTCATCCCTGGATCCTGGAGGCAAGAAGGCCAGGGGGCATTCGATGATCTGGCAAACAATAAAGCACGCAATCCAACACAAAAGGCCTTAGCCTTGTGTGATGTTTTGTGGTGTCCTGCAGTGTTCAGGGTAGCATCCTCAACATGAGAGGACACCTTGTCATCAGCTACTGTCCCCTGTGTAGCTGTCTCATTGTCTTCAATCTGCTGGATGAAATGATAATGAAGTGGTAATTCCATAAATAGTTGGTGACTCAAAACATAATCAAAAGTTATCACAAGTTTATTGATGATATGAAAAGATCTGTAAAAACGTGAATTTGACTGCTATATCTGGTGGCATTTCATTATTAGTTATATTGTTATATAGACTTATTCATTATAAGTCTACCATATCCAAGAAGGGGGGCTATGAAGCTATCACTGTATGACTATTTAGACTGAAACAATAGTTAGCATTTCACTTATATAGAACCTTTCATATAAGGACATTCAATTCAGAGTGCTGTACAAAAACGGAATTACGAATACCAAGTGTTTCACAGGGAACATTCTGGGCAACATTAAAGAAATACAAAAAACATACAAGTTGAGGAGCTTGGTCAATACTCACAGCAAGGCTGGTCTCAGTGTTGCGGGGCAGACGAATGGTTTAAGGAACTCCACACTTCTCAAGATCCACTTCTGTTTCGAAGTGAGGGGCTTGTCCCCACTTCCACTTGTTGAGGTCGGAGGAGCCGGGAAAACTGTGTCCTCCTTGTTTTTACTTCAGCAACGGAAACATGAATTGTGTTGCATTAGCACGTTTTTCCCCCTTCTACAGCGTTTTAAGTTTGCTCCCTCCCTCATTCGCTGTCTTCCATTCATGCTCTTAATATAACGTCACCAGCAAACATGAACATAACGCTATTCAATGCAATGGTAATGTTATTAGCAAGTTAGCATATGGCACACTTACCAGGCATTTGCAAGGCTTCTGCAATCTCAGTCCATCTTTTTTCTTTTTTAACTCTGTCGTGGTATGTTAGGCTGCTGACATCGAGCAGGCAGGAATGATCTGCCCACAGTTCCACCATCCGCTCCTTTTTCTGGACACTCCACCTACTTTGTTTGATTTGAGGTTCTTCTTCGTCCATTGTTGTGATTCTGACTTTCTGATTTCCTGTTTCCACTCTTGTCAGAGCTCGTCCAGCTATTGGTTGTTGATTGTGTTGCGTCACTACGACTTGCGATAATATCAAACATGTTTGATATTGTTGCAAGCCCAAGACTGGGAAAAGACTGCCTTAAATCAGCATAGATTACCATCTCAAATTTAACGATCGAGGCCGCGGGGGCGCGCCGCGACTCCAGTAAGACTCCTGAGATCTACTAAAGACTTCCAGTCTTAAGTCTGCAACGGTGAAAATCGTTTGGTGTATGCCTGGCATGACCTTGTCTGGACCAGGTTAAGTTCTGGATCAGAGATCACCGAGTATAAAAGCACCACCCCTTGACCAATCAGTGCTCTTGGAAAATGTCCTGCCCACTTTTAGAAGATCCTGTGGATGCTGGTGCAGATTGTGAGAGGAGTTCTTAGAAGAGAGAGAATATTCAGAGATGGTGAAACCCCTTTTGATTTGCCAGATGAGACTTTATATGAAAGATGGCGGTTTTCCTCTGCTGGACTCCGTTACATCTGTCAGCTGTTAGAGCCAGACATCACAAATGTAACGCATCGCAGCCGGACACCGACTCCGCAGACGCTCTGCATCACACTGAGGTTTCATTGATGTTATTAGACTAATTAAATTAACTTTGATTTAGACAAATGCCTCACCTCAAGTGAAAACAAATATTAGTGCTGTACTGATGTAGCTGAATAACTTAATTTTTGTAGCTGAATTATGCTCATGGTGTTCAAATCCCACTTAGTAAAACCTCATTCACTCTGATCCATTCTTGTGTTGTATTATCTGTCTTTGTTTCTGAGCTTTTCATCTTGTAGCACACTGTTCAGTTTTGAAGACAGCTCATGGCTTGATGGCTTTTGATCTATTAATTTAATAAAAGATCATGTTCTGTCTTTATTGGATGTGTATTTATCTGCAGTCTGTGTGAAACTTCACTTTCTAATGATTGCAGCAGACAAACAGTGTTTAAATTCCACCAGTGGGTCCAGGTGAATGTGATCATGTGTAGCGGACAGTGGAACCAATATGTTTCCATTTGCAGTAACTTCTGACTGTGATGGAGGATGAGATTAAATAAATCCTGGGACTTAGCCTGCTCCGGACCAGGCTAGCTCCACAGAATAAATCTCCATGGTAACGTACACCATAACATATACCACTAGTCCCAATCTCACTTTGGTGCAACCAGATCTCTGATAAGTTGATCCAGGATAACCAACAAATCCCGGCTTAATCCCTGATCCTAGTTTCGTGCAATAGGGCCCTGAGCTGGTTTTGCCAGTAAGCAGACTAAGTGACTGCTTAGGGCCCCAGACCAGGGGGCCCTTGTCTCAATGAGTGCTGTGTGGGCTTCATTAAGATGAAGAGGAGTTATCCATCGGGTGCAGAAAAGGCTGAACAGGCAGCTGGCAAGGACAAGGTGATGTATGTTGTTAAAATACTGTAATGTCAGGGACATCCGGATCCGGGTTGAACAGGGCTGCATCTTAGAAAAGCAGTTCCCCGAAAAAAATTGAAAAAATGCCCAAAGCCTGAGGTACACGCTGGTAAGTTGAAAACGGTTACAAGGGCTTGGATTATGACAAGAAGGAAAACCAGAAGGAACGCTGGAAACGTTAAACTACACGGAGAGGACGACGAGCAACTGGAGCTAGCATCGGAGCTAACTGTGTTGGAGCCGGAGCTAACAGAGTTTTTTTTTCTTTTCTACTTGTCCTGTCCAGCATCGAAGCAAGCAGAATGGAAATCTGATTGCTTTATTTTGTTGAACAGTTTTGCTTTATCAAGCGGAGCTTTATGAACATAAGAATCCGTGTATGGTTCGTTCTTTGGTTTTTCTGTTTCAAAACAAAATGTGAAAAAACGAAAAAACAGGTGGTTTGTTGGTTTTTTTGTTTTTAAACGAAATTAGAAAAATGAAATTTCCAAAAACAAATAAAGGAATGTTTTTTTTAATCTTTCATTTTGATTGATAAAACAAAAACTTTTAATGAACTGATTGGCAGCACCTGGAGGGAAGGCACCCCCCCTGATCAAACTGATAACAGCTGTTTTTAAGCCGATGTGCGGACAGCAGAGAGACGAGAGAGGACTGATGGGGCAAAACGTTGGAGAAGAAGGCGCAGCAGCTGGGTGCCGGATGCCCGGGCTCAGAGGGCTCAGAGGGTTCAGGTGATGGTGGTGAGCGGAGAGGTGTGGCTGTCGTGAGCTGGAGGACGGCCGCCGTGAGAGCGGCTGCCAGAGTCAGAAAAGCGGCCGTGGTGTCCCGAGGAAGCCGATGGTCTGAGGTGCGCAGGCGCCAAAGGGAGGGGGCCACAGACACAGCCATTTTAGACCCTTTAATATTTTACTACTTCTATTTTATTAGTTTTATTTATTTGATTACTTTTAATAAAGTTTTTTAAGGCTATACTTTTAATCACTGCAAGTTGCAAGTCTGCAAAGGTGCGCCCTGCGAGGGGCTGCGTGACCGCGGTCTGCCTGATCCTGTCTTGTAATGTTCTTGTGTTTGTGTGTCTTGGACGGGTTGTACTGAAACATGAATTTCCCCTCGGGGATCAATAAAGTATCTTTATCTTATCTTATCTTATCTTGCAAATTGGAGAGAATCACCACGTGTGTGTGTGTGCGGGTGGGTGCGTGCATGCGCGCTTCTTTAGGTTACAGTAACATCTGGCTACCAGTGGTTAAACTTATGACGTAGTTGTCTTCTAAAAACAAGAATTAATATGATATAGCCTAGGCCAGGGGTCACTGATGCTGCTCCTTGGCATTTGAAAAATAGGCTAATTAATGACTATTTAATTAAAATGTATTTTATTTTGGTTCGTTCGCTTTGATAATGTGATTCTAAAAGCCCAAGACAGATTACCCTTTGTGGGACAATAAAGTTTATGTTATCTTATTCTAAAATGGAAGATTATGGTGATCTTTTCTGTCCTTCTGGCTACACGCAGGTAAATGTGACCTGAATCCGATCTCAAATGTGACCCATATCTGATCTGCCTCTGACCGTGTGAACAGCGCAAGTTGCATTGAATCTGACATTTTTGGATCGAAATCAGGCTAAATGTGGTATTGAATCGGATACATATCTGATCTGTGTCAAAGCAATCGCGGTCTGTACGGGCATGTCGCATCCATCCGACCTCTGAGGGGGGGGGGGGGGGGGGGACGGGGACGGGACACGTCCTTATTTCTGCACCAGAGGAGACGGACCATGGATGTAAAGTATGGACTGAAGAGTTAAATCATATTATTCTGGCTCTGATTGAACATCAACCGGGAAACTGATGAAAGTGTTGTGGGAAGCTTTTATGTGGTCCAGCAGCTCAGTGTGTGAACGTAAGAGAGAGGGTGTGCACGCGCGGAGGAGGCGCCGCTGTGGATGAGGCCAGCAGAGAAAAGTGTGTGAAATGCATCCGGTAAAGGGACGCTGCCTGCAGCAGGTAGAGAGAATAGCGGTGATTAATGTGCAGCATAGCGGTTGCAGCATCTGTAGCTACAGATGTTGCAACCGTTGTTCCACACAGACGTCATCACAAGTATGTTTCTCTTCTTCCTCCGTCTTTACAAAACCCGCTCATTCTTTTGCTGACTGCCGCCGCAAATTGCTTTCAACGTGAGCCACAATGCCGATGACCTCCATGTTTGTTTGCATTGTTTTCCATGAACACCGTTACATGCGTGATGTCATTTGTGTTAAACTGAGCATGCGTGTCACATCAGAAGCGTCAGCTGTTCATATTGCAGTTGGTAGACAGGCCACATTTAGAAATGTAATGTGAACATCCGCCCACAGAAAAAAAATGGATCTGAGAAAAAATCAGAGCATTACGACCTGCGGTTGCACGGTGGCGTGGTGGTTAGCACCGCAGCCTCACAGTAAGAAGGTCACTGGTTCGATTCCCGGCTGGGGAGGGGGTTCGAATAATTCCAACCGTGGCCTTCCTGTGTGGAGTTTGCATGTTCTCCCCGTGTATGCGTGGGTTCTCTCCAGGTACTCCGGCTTCCTCCCACAGTCCAAAGACATGCATGTTAGGTTAATTGATCACTCTAAATTGCCCCTAGGAATGAATGTGAGCGTGAATGGTTGTCTGTCTCTCTGTGTTGGTCCTGCGACAGACTAGCGACCTGTCCAGGGTGTACCCCGCCTCTCGCCTGATAATAGCTGGGATAGGCTCCAGCAACCCCCGCCACCCTGAACTGGATAAGCGGTACAGAAAATGACTGATGACTGACTGACAATTTTGCAAAGCAGCCAATTGGGTGACAGGTGCAACAAGCAGGTAACTGCAGTGAAACAGTGAGTAACACTGCCCAGCATGTGATACACATTTCATAAATGTTTACGCAGCCAATCAGTGTTAATAACTGCACTTCATGCTCATGTGCTGCTATCGTGCAGCACACAGTCCTCTCACATCAGTGATCACGCAACATTAAAAACTCAGTTCATTATAAACAAGGAATATCACTGAGTGTGACGTGCCGTGGAGCGCCGAGCTTTCCTCCTGGTGCCCCTTTCCACGAGCGTCTCTGTTGTGGTTGGATTCTCAGTCGGCTACGACTTCACAAGGATCATATCATTGGGCTAGGAGGAGGCCAACTATGGAGGAGAAAAGTGTCTAATGAAAACTTAGCATTCAGTTCTGCGGGAAGGTTAACTTGCTTTCACTGATCAGATTATTTTGCGTGGCCATGTTCATATAGTAATTTTATTTTTCGGGTAGACAGCTGAGCACCAGTAAAAGGATGACGCCATGTTTGGTTTGCTGCCTGTGGATAATTTAAACTGCTTCTTTTAAATAAACTCTTAAACCATGAGAGTCACGTCTGCTTTTGAGTCCACTTCCCACCAGTTACATTGAATAGCCAACACGGAGACATGCTATCCGTTATAAGGGTGTGATGTTTGACCATTGTCCACTTTCTTCGTGTAGCAGAGCCATGAAGTACAGAGATTTTTCTCTGATCTACTGCATGCACGGTTTCTTCATTCAAAGATTGAGTTCATAGCCTGCTCCACATTTCAAAGCCTTAAAGGAGCTGTATCAGCTTTTCAAATGTTCCAAAAGTCAAATACAGGCATTTATAAGCTAGATATGTTCCCATCGTTACTATAGAAACTAATTTGGTGTTAAATATTAGTTTTTCGATGCATCTAATTTCCAACACGGAAGTAAGATGGCTGACTGTACTGAACCTGAAGCTGAGCTCTCGACCAATTGCAGCATGTTTTACGCCCATTTCATGACGTCGCCCCGGAAGAGACACTTATTCTGAAGGGTCACAGAATTGTCTGTAGCACCGGCACCGGCAGCTCTCATGTGGATGTTAGTAGTAAACATTGATGGATAATTACTCCGATCGACGGGATAAAACAGACGAGCCTGTTATGAAGCTGTATGCGTGCGACCCAGAGTCTGATATGGAGTTTGAAGTACACGCAGTACCACAGAAGTACCACAGAAGTACCACAGAGACCCCTGACAAGCAAGTAATTTAGCGAACAAATCATAGCCTAACAGTTAGCATTGAGCTGAGAGATGTGTTGACTCACCAGTGTTGTTGTCTGTCCATGCGCGTTTTTATAGTAGGAACTGCGTCAGGTTTCAGAAGTAATCCCAGAGAAAAAAACACTTTACTGCCCGAGATTCATGAAGTTGTCAGGAGTGAAGTTCACACACAAAGTTGAGTTTTTTTTTCCCTGCTCCTGAAGTTAAAATCCAACCACTTCTGGCAATTCGATTCATCCAGTACAACAAATACCCCACGCTGAACATAACCACGCTGAACATAACCACGCTGAACATAACCGCGCTGAACGTAACTGCATTTTCCCCAACTTGCTGTCCTCTAGAGCTTAAAAAAAAGGGGAAAAAAAGGAAGAAAATTCTCTTGAACTCTGGATCAAACGTCTGTTAGCTGATGGCTGCTTGTCTCTGAGGAAATCTTCCTGCAGGTGTTAGTTTCTTCCTCAGAGAGTGTGTATATGATTCTCTGAGTTTCTGTTCAACAGAGGGCGTCTTGCTACGATACTGAGCGTGCGCATTTGGACTTTCGTGATTGGTGCCACGTTCATACGTAACGGGGTGGGTAGTCAGCCGTTTGCAGGGAGGTAGCGCTTGGTTTAAATATTCATGTAGATTACTCAAATATGCATGAATGAAGAAAAATAACGATTTAAATAATTTCTTGATGAGGAAATAACACACTGACACGCTGAAAAGCTCTTAAAAGTCCATTTTTCATGAAAGGGCTCCTTTAAGTGTCAGTTTTCACAATAAAACCCATGACATTATGTGATATGATAGCCTTTTTATGATAGGCTATACTAAACAAACAAGTGTGTTTTATTTATGACTGAAGTAAAAATCAAACACTGTGGATTTTCAATTATTTTGTTTTTATGTGTTTTCATTTAGGGTTTAAAAACAGAAAAAGCAAAAAACTACATAGTTATTTTGTTTTTGCGATTTTATTTTGAAACGGAAAAACCAAAGAACGAACCATACACGGATTCATAAGGCTCCACTTGATATCCTGTTTATTCATTTTATTTCTTTAATTAAACATTTGTCTATTACACCATTCCATATCATACTGCTGGGCCTGACAAGGGAGAAATGAAAGTTAACAGAGGTAATGATAGAAAGTGGAACAGAGAGAAAGAAGTAAGGAAGAGGAAGAGAGAGAGGAGAGAAAACATGAATCCACTTCCACAGTTCACTGGTACATCTGTACAGAAATCCCTAAACAACCAAGGTCTCTGTTGGAAAACAAAACAAGCAATCCCCTACAGGAGGACCTGCAGGTGGCTTAAATATCCTCAGATCATACAAACACACAAAACACACGCAGAACTACGCAGAGAAGAGAGGTACAACCTAGTCATCGCAATGGGAAGTAGAGAAGAGGTACAACCTAGTCATCGCAATGGGAAGCAGTGTCACAGCATCAACATGCATAATAAAGGGTGCTCCGTGGTGATACAGTCATGCAGATGCAGCCTCGTCTCTGCAAGGAGGAGGAAGCCTGCAAGGCTCACGACCCAGGCCCCCAGCAGCCACCCAGAGGCCCAGATCCCAGCTACCCCCCCCCCCCCAAAGAGCGGACATGCATCCCCCGAAGGGCGGCAAGGGGCGGGGGCCCAGGCCCCAGCGGACCAAGACCAGCAGCTGCTGACCCCACCGGGCGCCCCCCGGAGCGGACCACGGATAAGGGCAGGCCAGCCCCCACCCCAACATCCCTGCCCCGGCTAACAGAGTTACCACCTGAGACAACGCAAGTATACAAGAAAATGTCGGTGTTGGAGACTGTTCTGCGGGAGTTACGGGAATTCAGACAGGAGACGGCCGGGATTCATAACGGCATCAGAGAAGACTTTAAAATGACAAACGGCAGAATTGATGAACGGCAGAAAGACAGATCGGAGACACTGAGGAGCGCGTTCAGAGTGTCGAGGAAGTCGCATGTGAACTCATCAAACTCCAAAGAAAGTTACAGGAGCAGCAAACTAACCAAGAAGGGAGGGCCAGAAGAGAAAACATTCGGCTGCACGGAGTTAAAGAGGGTGCTGAAGACGGGGAAGTGTCGATGAGTGCTTTTGTGGAAGATTTACTCCGAGAAAAGCTTGAATTGCCACCCTCATACCAGCTTAACGTGGAGAGAGCCCATCGAGCACTGGGCCCCGCCCACCCAAGGATGCGGCACCGAGATCAATAGTGGTAAAGCTTTTAAGCTACAAGTGTAAAGAAGATATTATAAAAAAAAGGCTTGGGGGGGAAAAAGGCTTTCTCCTAGATGGTCAAAGAGTTTACGTTGACCATGATTATGCACCGGAAGTTATGAAAAGAAGAAAGGAATATACAGAAGCAAAGAGAGTTTTGAGAGAGAACAAAACCTGATTCCAGAAACCTGCCTTTACAATTCAGCAGCAGAGGCAACTAAGGATATGGTCAACAGAGGATTTCAGGAGCGCATTGTCAAACCAGCAGAGGACCTGATGAAGAAGCTGAAACATCGCATGTGGCGCCCTGTCCGAGGAGGGAGCAGTCAGGACCAAGCACAGTCCTCCACACAGGGGTACAAGGAGAAACTGCAGGCATTTAGAAGATCCATGGAGTAAGATCCAAGAGTAAGCTTATCACTCTAAAAGTAACCAAGTGGTTACAGTAGGGATACTATTGAACTACAGAAATCTCCATTACATCACTGTCCCCGTGTTGAAAGGATGTGGATAATGTAAAGAGATTTTTTTTTTTCCAGCTATGGACAAGAGTAGTTTAAAAATAATAATTGCCTTCTTTAACTATAAGTCGGGGTTTTGCTTTATATTGGTACTATTCCACTATTCCCGTCTTTTTCCTTTTTTTTTCTTCCTTAAAGAGTGACTGATGGATAGGGCCGAAATGGGTCAAGAGGGCCCCCTGGTTGTCAGGGACTTTCTCTCAGAGCTGGTTTTAAGCTCAGAAAAAGTTAAAGACTGTAAAACCTCAAGTTTGGATCTCTCAAGGGTTATTTTTTTCTTATGTTTATTGCTTAGAAAGTGTAAAGAATTCGAAGGTTGTGTAGCTGCCAGTTTAATTATGCCGATTTCACCCTGGGTGCTCCGATGAGAAGCAATGATTTGGACTCAGATCATCCTTTTAACTTTTTAATTTGTTGCCTTTCTGTTCACAATGGTCACATATGGTTTCTGCAAGAACAAGAATGTACAATAGTACAAATGAATTGTACCCAAACAAAAGCATGCCTTCAAGAATGCTGATTACAGAAACAGGTGAGTAATCTTCGAACATAGCCTATGCATTACCACTAAAAATACTCGAAACACAATTGACTTATGTGGTTAATGTTACAAGCACTAAGTGCTAACATTCGAATCCTTTTCAGCACTAGGCTTTGACAACATTCTCAGAAAACATTTCCGATGTATTTGACATTAATAACTTAGGAATTCCGAACACTTTCCATGAAGAAACATAAAACTGCTCTTTTCACAAATCAAGGTGAAAATATTAAATATAATGCACAGTCGTGTAGCAACAAACAAGATATGCTATAGAAAAACTTACTTTCTTCATTCACGCATATTGTGACTCACTGTGCTCTGGCTGTGACCATGTGGCTTGCACTGACTTGCTGTGGCAACTAAGGACCCAATTAGAACCTCAAAGCTCTACGGCTGCCCTATTTATTGCCTGGCTGAGGAATTTCGTACAGCCGCCCCCACATGTGCACTCGTGTAATAAACGTAATTCCTTAAAGTGAGGCATCCTCAGCAGGTCCATCCGGGAGAGCTGGGAGTCGAATCAGACGAGCGACAGGTCGAAGGTAGACATGATCTCAGACCTTGACTTCTGCAGATCTGATGTGTCCATCCGGACTGGGGATGATCTTAGTAACACAGCCAATAGACCATTGCACACGAGGCAACTGTCGGTCCACAATCATGACCACTGAGTCAAGTTTTAGGTCATCAGATGATCGTCGCCACTTGGAACGTCCTTGCAGAGCGTGAGTGCCGTGTGAAATGAGACCAGAAATGGTCTGCAATGGTCTGGCAGACCATTTCTGACAGCGTCTGGTCAGTGGCTCAGGTATGTATGAGACCTAAGGCCGCGCAGCATCCCGCCGCCCCATGAGGAGCATGTTGGGTGTCACCGGATCTGGATCTGAGACATCTGAAGAAACATAAGAAACATAGCCTAACGGCGTTGAGTTCAAGATGCCTTTAATCTCAACCAGAACCGTGTGCATAACATCCTCTGGTACAGACTGACTTCCAATGACCACTCTTAGGGCCCGATTTACGAAAGGTTTGCGCTTGTTAAAACAGGCGCTATCTTCATTACGCACGCAATAATCCGCCAGAGCTGATTTACAAAGCAGGGCAAAAGGAGGTTTGCGCCTGTCAAGGGGCAAAATAGCGCCGCTGTCCATTTTGCGCATCTGCTGCAGATGAATATGCAAACTGGGCGTTTCTGCCAGAAGGCGCAAAATATTGGGAGGAGACTATGCAAAACCTCAGTTTAACACGCGCAATGTGATCTATCAACTGTTCAAAGGAATGCGGGGGCAAAAGATTGCGTGTAATTTAGCACGTCTGAAAAGCAGGTATAACTGGCAGCTTTACGCACTGATGGCTGAAAGAATGCTGCACACAGGACTGCAGACATCGGGTCAGAACCGGTTCTGCTACAGGACTGCAGACATCGGGTCAGAACCGGTTCTGCTGCAGGACTGCAGACATCGGGTCAGAACCGGTTCTGCTGCAGGACTGCAGACATCGGGTCAGAATCATTTCTCATGATGTGTTCAGGCGACACGTCAAGTTTTCATTATTTAATTAAATAACAATCAACATCACTGTTAAACACAGTTATTCTAGACATGAACCAGAACATCTGCAGCTGCAGCATCATGGTAGTTAAAGCTGACATTAATTATGTCTTTTTATTTTCTTTTACTTTTTGCCAATGGCATATTTTTAAATTAAAATCATCTCCTGCTCCTCCACGCCGCAGCGACTGCTGCTGCTGTTCTGAGGTTGCTGTCCTGCGTGAAGTTGGCCCCCACCCCACAAAAAACTCAGTGAAAATAACCAGTAACGTCGCACAAACTAATGATACTATTTTTTTACTGAGTTTTGCGTGGGGTGGGGGGCAATTACGCAGGTCCCGCGCCTGGCATTGTGCCAAAGAGCGCGCAGTCTGTGCGTAATATCAGATCATCTTCAACAGCGTGTCCTTATCCACGTCCTTAAACTGGCCTCTTCTTACGACCCACAGGGAAACCTGCTGCATCGTTTTTATTTATAGTTATTATGAAGAGTTCATTTGCAAAAACAGACAAACACCACTGTGGAAAAACGGAGTTAACTGCTTTTGTTGCTGTTGGGTACAAACGTCCTATCTCCATTATACATCATTAAAACCCTCTACTTCACGTGAGCTTGATTTTCTGAAAATATTCAAAAAGTAAATGAAGAGTTTATTTGCAAAAGCAGTTAACTCCGTTTTTTCTAAATGGCGTTTGTCTATTTTTGCAAATGAACTCTTCATATTTATCTTATATTCTGTTTTTTATTTGCCTCATTATATCTCTGAAACTAACATCTCTCTATCAGGATGAATTTCATTTTGCGTTTACCACATGCTCTTCTGAACTTTCCGTGGCGCAGGGAGAGCGCACGCTAAATCCTCATTTAAATCCTGCTGTTTGCGCCTGTTACAGATTGCGCGTGTAATCTTTGTAGATCACCCGCAAACGCTAAAATGACAGCGCACGCTATTTTTTTTGCGAGGCAAAGACATTAGACTCGCAATTTGGATTCTTTGTAAATCAGGCCCTTAGAGCGTTCTTGACTGACCTAATCTCACGCTCCTAAGAACCACCAAAATGAGGGGCATTCGGAGGATTAACTCTGAACGTTATCTGATGGTCTGCCAGCTTTTCCTATAACTCCGCCTCCATTGCGGCATAAGACTGTCTGAGCTCTCTGTCTGCCCCACAGAAATTTGTTCCTTGATCAGACAGGATTTCGGATGGTGTTCCTCTCCTGGAAATGAACCTCTGTAAAGCCATCAAGAATGTTTCAAGATCCATACTATTAAGGAGATCCAGGTGAACACAACGAGTGGTGAGGCATTTGAAAATGACTCCCCATCGCTTCTCGTTTTGGCGACCAAATTTGACTGTAAATGGTCCAAAGCAATCGACACCTGTGGAATAAAAGGGGGGCTGATAAAGCCTTAGACAAGCTGGGGGTAAGTCAGCCATGACTGGGACCACAGGGCTCGCCCTCCATCTCTGGCATTCTGTGCAGGTCCTCTGATGTTTCTTGATGGCCTGCCAACCGCGTAGGACCCAATACTGTCATCTTATCTCTTAAAATACCCTGTCTGGGCCTGGGTGGAGCAGGTGTTCATCAAACTCCTTTATGAGCAGTTTAGTGCTTGGATGTTGGGGATCCAAGACCACTGGATGAACGTCGACAGGACTTGGACTTACCATATTCCTGAATCTGCCCCCGACCCTGATCAACCCTGACTCCTGGTCATACTCCGGGGCAAGAGCTGCAAGGCGACTGCTTGGCGAAACAGGCTTCCCAGCAGCCAAGGCCTTTGTTTCCTCAGGGAAGGAGTCCTCCTGACAGCTCCTTAAGAGTGAAACCTCTGCGCCTCTGTAGTTCGCCTTGGCTGCATTGACATCTGTGCATGCTGCCCCATGCAACATTTCCAATGCAGCAGCCACCAATGCCTTCCAGGAGGTAAACTGCATGGCATCTGGTGGGTTTGGAGTAGTCTGTGGCACAGTTACACCACAGAAGACAGATTTCCTTAGCTCATGTTGCTCCTCCTCTTTTCGCCCATATTTGGGGGTCACTGGCCGTTGCTCTGGTGAGCAGCACAGGAAGGGTGGCCCTCTGTACCATCGGCTCATCTCACCAAGGTCGGCTAAGTGCTTCCCCCTGGTTATGTCATCGGCAGGATTGTCTGAGGTATCAACATATCTCCAGGATTGTGGATCAGTCAATTCCTGCACCTCCGCTATACTTGTCCCTACAAAGACCTTGAACCGGAGAGACTCAGGTCGCTTTCACACCAGGGCTGTTTGGTCCACTTTAAACGGACCAGAGTTCGTTTCCTCGGATAGTCTGCTTCGCATGGGCGGGTGTGAAAGCCCATCCGAACTCTGGTGCGGACCAAACAAGCGAACTCTGGTCCGCTTGAAAACCTGGGTCTCGGTTCGCTTGCAAGCGAATCCTAGTCCGGTTCGTATGCAGTGTGAAGCTAACCGGACCAAACACAGGACCAAATGTACGTGGTGACGCTATACGCAATGCAAACGCAGTGCATCTAGGGTAGCGGAAGTGCAGTGCGCACTCCAACACAAAACAAACATGGCGAGAGGACAGACGTGGACGGAGGAAGAGCTGAAAGCTCTCCTTGATATATGGTCAGATGACCAAATTAACCAGCTTCTGACATCCACTCAAAAATAATGACATTTTCAAAAAGTTCAGTGAGAAAATGGGGGGGCTGGGTTTTAAAAAAACAGCTGAACAGTGTCGGAGTAAAGTTAAAAAAAATGCTCCAGCAGTATCACAAGGTCCGAGACATCGTTCGAAAGAGCGGGAGCTCCGGAGAGGAAAAAGACAAGTGCCCCTGGTACGAGAAACTAGATGTCATCCTCGGGACAAGGCCTACTTCTAACCCTACGCATGTCGTGGAGTCTTATGAAGATGAGTCAGCATCCCCAGTACCGACAACTGAAAAAGATGATGATGATGATGATGATATGGTCCAAGAAAAAAACGGTAAGAGTTTGTGTCTTACGTTGATTCATTACTTTGCCCTTGCAACAAAAATTAACAAAAAAAGAACATTATCTCTTCTGCACTCTTCTGTTAAACATAAATAAATAAATCAAAAGGTTTTGTAGTTTTGTGAGGCTCGCTGTTCCGCCCCCTCCCTTTTTTTCTTCGTTTCTCCGTTCCTATGGAGACGCAGCATCAGCTCGTAAGACAGATCATTGTAGTTCTTTCTGTCTCTCTTTCACTGTTTCTCTTGTCTCTCTCTTTCTTTCTCTCTCTCTCTTTTACTATCCCTTTCTTTCTCTTCTTTTCTCTCTTTCAGTCTCTTTTTCTTGTCTCTCTTTCTCTCTTTTACTTTCCTTTTTCTCTCCTTTTCTCTTTTACTCTGTCTGTCTTCTTCTGTTGCAGGGCCATTGGAATTTTCACTCCTCTAGTTTGAATTAAATGTTTGTTGACCCATATTACCAGGTTTTAAACTTGTATTCAGTCTTTTAATAGCGCCTTGGATTTATCCCTTTTTAATGCTTATTATGAAAAAGATTGCTTTTACCACTTTTTAAAAACGTCCTCAGTGCTTCAGATTAAACATTAACTCGACAAACTTTTCACACAGAAAATGCCATTTTTATTTTTACAGGGGACCAGAGCTCAGTGGACCTCAGTCTTGAGGAGGAAGAGGGTACACCAAGCACCAGCAACACCAGACCTGACCAAGGCAAAAGCACTCCACGGTGGACTATTCCAGGTGCCAACAGCAGGAAGAGAAAGAGAAAGTCAGATGGCCCAGACAGAGTTTTTGAAGACTTTATGCAACAAAAAAAGAAAATGGATGAAACTGACAGGATCCGGGAAAAGCAGGAGAGTGCTGATTTATCAAATTTCATGAAAATGCAGCAGGAAGCTGAAGAGCGCCATTTTAGGGCAATGATGGAGCAGCAGCACGCCACAACTCAGCAATTTTTGCAAATTATGGGAACCTTTGCAAGAGCTGTATTACATAATCCAACCCAGCCAGAACCTCAATGGATGCCCACAGGTCAAATGGCACCACCACCTGCTTGGCCCATGTCTGACCCACCCAAACCACAGGCACCCTTGGCTTGGCCTCTCAGTCAACCAGTATCAGTGTCCCAGCACCCCAGCCCTGCAGCATCCATGGAATCCCCACAAAACCCACATGCTACCATCAACTACTGGAACAACCCACCTGATCCCTCAGCTCAGCAACAGAACACTTCTTGTGTCCTTCATGATGTAAACAAACTGTATGACCTGTAAAGGTAACTGGACACAGTTTGTGAAGCACAAACCATTGCCTTGTTAAAAGAAAATGTTCTCTAGTTTCTGTTTAAAAATGTAAGGCAGATTTTTCATAAAGATTGTTCAGCATAACTTTTTGCACTTTTTTCCTGAATGCCATTCTTGATACCAATATTTTTGCAGTACAGACATTGATGTTACTTGGTTAAAAAAAAAATTGTGTTAACAAAATGTAAGGACAGTCGTTTTGAGTCTTTGTTATAGGAAGAAAACGGGGGGAGCCATATATAAACTTTATCTGTCTCCAGGAAAAGTCGCTACATTTGTCGCTAGGCACTTTTTTGAAAATAAGTCGCTAGAGGGTCTGAAAAGTCACGAAACATGGCGACAAAGTGGCTAAGTTGGCAACAATGAAGTAGACTTTAAAGTATGCAGATAGTAACCTTTTAGGTTTGTTATGAGTTTACTGATAATACTTATAGTACACTGTTAAGTGTTTGAAAATACATTTTCAAATATACTGAAAATGACCTTATTATACTTCTACTCCCCCTTTAATGCTGAGTAAAAAATATTACAAAATTTCTGTCAAAAATAGATTCAGGTGTTTTCTTTGACTCCAAAATGGTCCAGTAACATTTAAACTCTGTATGTTTGAAAATGTACTATGAATGTACTACTATTAAAGTATATTGTTCAAAAGTTTAAACATAAATAAAGGCTAAATATGTTAAACTTTCAGTATGTTTATTAGTAAATGCCAAGTAAACTTTAAGTATCTTTCTGATAAGTACATAAATAGTAAACTGAAAGTATACTGTCTTATTTAAAGTTTAAAATGAGTATACTTAAAGCATACTTGCATATACTACTTTTTGGTAAGGGGCAGTAAGAGCCATCTTTCATGGCTGGGGTTTTGAGTTGGTCTCTGGGTGCTAAACCTGCTACATTTCTCTACAGTGTGGTGGTCTGCTAGCTGTGGCCTGTATTACAGCGAGTGATGGCCAAATGAAGCTTTCCAGCCCGTTGGTTCGGGAAAAGGTTCAGTACAAGGAGTTTCTTTCTTTTTTTTTTCTCTTTTTACTTGTCCTGTCCAGCATCATAGCAGCAGAATGGAAATCCGATTTCTTTATTGTGTTGAACAGTTTTGCTTTACCAAGCGGAGCTTTATGAACACAAGGCTCCACTTGATATCATGTTTATTCATTATATTTCTTTAATTAAACATTTGTCTATTACAGCATTCCATATCATACTGCTGGGCCTGACAAGGGAGAAATGAAAGTTAACAGAGGTAATGATAGAAAGTGAAACAGAGAGAAAGGAGTAAGGAAGAGGAAGAGAGAGAGGGGAGAAAACATGAATCCACTTCAACAGTTCACTGGTGCATCTGTACAGAAATCCCTAAACAACATTCCAAGGTCTCTGTTGGAAAACAAAACAAGCAATCCCCTACAGGAGGACCTGCAGGTGGCTTAAATATCCTCAGATCATACAAACACACGCAGAACTACGCAGAGAAGAGGTACAACCTAGTCAGCGCAATGGGAAGTAGAGAAGAGGTACAACCTAGTCAGCGCAATGGGAAGCAGAGAAGAGGTACAACCTAGTCATCGCAATGGGAAGTAGAGAAGAGGTACAACCTAGTCAGCGCAATGGGAAGTAGAGAAGAGGTACAACCTAGTCATCGCAATGGGAAGTAGAGAAGAGGTACAACCTAGTCATCGCAATGGGAAGTAGAGAAGAGGGTACAACCTAGTCATCGCAATGGGAAGCAGTGTCACAGTGTCAACATGCATAATAAAGGGTGCTCCGTGGTGATACAGTCATGCAGATGCAGCCTCGTCTCTGCAAGGAGGAGGAAGCCCGCAAGGCTCACGACCCAGGCCCCCAGCAGCCACCCAGAGGCCTAGATCCCACATTTCCTCTTTCACACTCTCATTCATTATTCTCACATACCCACCTCGCTCTTGCCCATGCCCTCGTGCCTCCTGAGTGGTAGCTCGGGCCGGGGAAGGAGCCATGAGCTCCAAGCCCCCAACACGTCCCTCCCCACCCCCCCACCCCCATGGAGCATGAGCAACGTATTCCACTGGTTTCTCCATACAGGAGGCATCTGGAGGCTGGATGGACCAAAATCGCACCTGAGCAACGTATTCCACTGGTTTCTCCATACAGGAGGCGTCTGGAGGCTGGATGGACCAAAATCACACCTGAGCAACGTATTCCACTGGTTTCTCCATACAGGAGGCGTCTGGAGGCTGGATGGACCAAAATCGCACCTGAGCAACGTATTCCACTGGTTTCTCCATACAGGAGGCATCTGGAGGCTGGATGGACCAAAATCGCACCTGAGCAACGTATTCCACTGGTTTCTCCATACAGGAGGCATCTGGAGGCTGGATGGACCAAAATCACACCTGAGCACTGGTTTCTCTATACAGGAGGCATCTGGATGCTGGATGGACCAAAATCACACCTGAGCACTGGTTTCTCCATACAGGAGGGATCTGGAGGCTAGATGGACCAAAATCTCACCTGAGCACTGGTTTATCCATACAGGAGGCATCTGGAGGCTAGATGGACCAAAATCACACCTGAGCACTGGTTTATCCATACAGGAGGCGTCTGGAGGCTGGATGGACCAAAATCACACCTGAGCACTGGTTTATCCATACAGGAGGCATCTGGAGGCTGGATGGACCAAAATCACACCTGAGCACCGTATTCCACTGGTTTCTCCATACAGGAGGCGTCTACAGGCTGGATGGACCAAAATATCGCACCTGAGCAACGTATTCCACTGGTTTCTCCATACAGGAGGCGTCTGGAGGCTGGATGGACCAAAATCACACCTGAGCACTGGTTTCTCCATACAGGAGGCATCTGGAGGCTGGATGGACCAAAATCACACATGAGCACTGGTTTCTCCATACAGGAGGCATCTGGAGGCTGGATGGACCAAAATCACACTTGAGCAACGCATTTCACTGGTTTCTCCATACAGGAGGCATCTGGAGGCTGGATGGACCAAAATCACACCTGAGCACTGGTTTCTCCATACAGGAGGCATCTGGAGGCTGGATGGACCAAAATCACACCTGAGCAACGTATTCCACTGGTTTCTCCATACAGGAGGCGTCTGGAGGCTGGATGGACCAAAATCGCACCTGAGCAACGTATTCCACTGGTTTCTCCATACAGGAGGCATCTGGAGGCTGGATGGACCAAAATCTCACCTGAGCACTGGTTTCTCCATACAGGAGGCATCTGGAGGCTGGATGGACCAAAATCACACCTGAGCACTGGTTTCTCTATACAGGAGGCATCTGGATGCTGGATGGACCAAAATCACACCTGAGCACTGGTTTCTCCATACAGGAGGGATCTGGAGGCTAGATGGACCAAAATCTCACCTGAGCACTGGTTTATCCATACAGGAGGCATCTGGAGGCTAGATGGACCAAAATCACACCTGAGCACTGGTTTATCCATACAGGAGGCGTCTGGAGGCTGGATGGACCAAAATCACACCTGAGCACTGGTTTATCCATACAGGAGGCATCTGGAGGCTGGATGGACCAAAATCACACCTGAGCACCGTATTCCACTGGTTTCTCCATACAGGAGGCGTCTACAGGCTGGATGGACCAAAATATCGCACCTGAGCAACGTATTCCACTGGTTTCTCCATACAGGAGGCGTCTGGAGGCTGGATGGACCAAAATCACACTTGAGCAACGCATTTCACTGGTTTCTCCATACAGGAGGCGTCTGGATGCTGGATGGACCAAAATCGCACCTGAGCAACGTATTCCACTGGTTTCTCCATACAGGAGGCATCTGGAGGCTGGATGGACCAAAATCTCACCTGAGCACTGGTTTCTCCATACAGGAGGCATCTGGAGGCTAGATGGACCTAAATCACACCTGAGCACTGGTTTCTCCATACAGGAGGCGTCTGGAGGCTGGATGGACCAAAATCTCACCTGAGCAACGCATTTCACTGGTTTCTCCATACAGGAGGCATCTGGAGGCTAGATGGACCTAAATCACACCTGAGCACTGGTTTCTCCATACAGGAGGCATCTGGAGGCTGGATGGACCAAAATCACACCTGAGCAACGTATTCCACTGGTTTCTCCATACAGGAGGCATCTGGAGGCTGGATGGACCAAAATCTCACCTGAGCACTGGTTTCTCCATACAGGAGGCGTCTGGAGGCTGGATGGACCAAAATCTCACCTGAGCAACGCATTTCACTGGTTTCTCCATACAGGAGGCGTCTGGAGGCTGGATGGACCAAAATCTCACCTGAGCAACGCATTTCACTGGTTTCTCCATACAGGAGGCATCTGGAGGCTAGATGGACCTAAATCACACCTGAGCACTGGTTTCTCCATACAGGAGGCATCTGGAGGCTGGATGGACCAAAATCACACCTGAGCAACGTATTCCACTGGTTTCTCCATACAGGAGGCATCTGGAGGCTGGATGGACCAAAATCACACCTGAGCACTGGTTTCTCTATACAGGAGGCATCTGGAGGCTGGATGGACCAAAATCTCACCTGAGCAACGCATTTCACTGGTTTCTCCATACAGGAGGCATCTGGAGGCTAGATGGACCTAAATCACACCTGAGCACTGGTTTCTCCATACAGGAGGCATCTGGAGGCTGGATGGACCAAAATCACACCTGAGCAACGTATTCCACTGGTTTCTCCATACAGGAGGCATCTGGAGGCTGGATGGACCAAAATCACACCTGAGCACTGGTTTCTCTATACAGGAGGCATCTGGAGGCTGGATGGACCAAAATCACACCTGAGCACTGGTTTCTCTATACAGGAGGCATCTGGAGGCTGGATGGACCAAAATCACACTTGAGCAACGCATTTCACTGGTTTCTCCATACAGGAGGCATCTGGAGGCTGGATGGACCAAAATCACACCTGAGCACTGGTTTCTCTATACAGGAGGCATCTGGATGCTGGATGGACCAAAATCACACCTGAGCACTGGTTTCTCCATACAGGAGGGATCTGGAGGCTAGATGGACCAAAATCTCACCTGAGCACTGGTTTATCCATACAGGAGGCATCTGGAGGCTAGATGGACCAAAATCACACCTGAGCACTGGTTTATCCATACAGGAGGCGTCTGGAGGCTGGATGGACCAAAATCACACCTGAGCACTGGTTTATCCATACAGGAGGCATCTGGAGGCTGGATGGACCAAAATCACACCTGAGCACCGTATTCCACTGGTTTCTCCATACAGGAGGCGTCTACAGGCTGGATGGACCAAAATATCGCACCTGAGCAACGTATTCCACTGGTTTCTCCATACAGGAGGCGTCTGGAGGCTGGATGGACCAAAATCACACCTGAGCACTGGTTTCTCCATACAGGAGGCATCTGGAGGCTGGATGGACCAAAATCACACCTGAGCACTGGTTTCTCCATACAGGAGGCATCTGGAGGCTGGATGGACCAAAATCACACTTGAGCAACGCATTTCACTGGTTTCTCCATACAGGAGGCATCTGGAGGCTGGATGGACCAAAATCACACCTGAGCACTGGTTTCTCCATACAGGAGGCATCTGGAGGCTGGATGGACCAAAATCACACCTGAGCAACGTATTCCACTGGTTTCTCCATACAGGAGGCGTCTGGAGGCTGGATGGACCAAAATCGCACCTGAGCAACGTATTCCACTGGTTTCTCCATACAGGAGGCATCTGGAGGCTGGATGGACCAAAATCTCACCTGAGCACTGGTTTCTCCATACAGGAGGCATCTGGAGGCTGGATGGACCAAAATCACACCTGAGCACTGGTTTCTCTATACAGGAGGCATCTGGATGCTGGATGGACCAAAATCACACCTGAGCACTGGTTTCTCCATACAGGAGGGATCTGGAGGCTAGATGGACCAAAATCTCACCTGAGCACTGGTTTATCCATACAGGAGGCATCTGGAGGCTAGATGGACCAAAATCACACCTGAGCACCGTATTCCACTGGTTTCTCCATACAGGAGGCGTCTGGAGGCTGGATGGACCAAAATCACACCTGAGCACTGGTTTCTCCATACAGGAGGCATCTGGAGGCTGGATGGACCAAAATCACACCTGAGCACTGGTTTCTCCATACAGGAGGCATCTGGAGGCTGGATGGACCAAAATCACACTTGAGCAACGCATTTCACTGGTTTCTCCATACAGGAGGCATCTGGAGGCTGGATGGACCAAAATCACACCTGAGCACTGGTTTCTCCATACAGGAGGCATCTGGAGGCTGGATGGACCAAAATCACACCTGAGCAACGTATTCCACTGGTTTCTCCATACAGGAGGCGTCTGGAGGCTGGATGGACCAAAATCGCACCTGAGCAACGTATTCCACTGGTTTCTCCATACAGGAGGCATCTGGAGGCTGGATGGACCAAAATCTCACCTGAGCACTGGTTTCTCCATACAGGAGGCATCTGGAGGCTGGATGGACCAAAATCACACCTGAGCACTGGTTTCTCTATACAGGAGGCATCTGGATGCTGGATGGACCAAAATCACACCTGAGCACTGGTTTCTCCATACAGGAGGCATCTGGAGGCTGGATGGACCAAAATCACACCTGAGCACTGGTTTATCCATACAGGAGGCATCTGGAGGCTGGATGGACCAAAATCACACCTGAGCACCGTATTCCACTGGTTTCTCCATACAGGAGGCGTCTACAGGCTGGATGGACCAAAATATCGCACCTGAGCAACGCATTTCACTGGTTTCTCCATACAGGAGGCGTCTGGAGGCTGGATGGACCAAAATCACACTTGAGCAACGCATTTCACTGGTTTCTCCATACAGGAGGCATCTGGAGGCTGGATGGACCAAAATCTCACCTGAGCACTGGTTTCTCCATACAGGAGGCATCTGGAGGCTAGATGGACCTAAATCACACCTGAGCACTGGTTTCTCCATACAGGAGGCGTCTGGAGGCTGGATGGACCAAAATCTCACCTGAGCAACGCATTTCACTGGTTTCTCCATACAGGAGGCATCTGGAGGCTAGATGGACCTAAATCACACCTGAGCACTGGTTTCTCCATACAGGAGGCATCTGGAGGCTGGATGGACCAAAATCACACCTGAGCAACGTATTCCACTGGTTTCTCCATACAGGAGGCATCTGGAGGCTGGATGGACCAAAATCTCACCTGAGCACTGGTTTCTCCATACAGGAGGCGTCTGGAGGCTGGATGGACCAAAATCTCACCTGAGCAACGCATTTCACTGGTTTCTCCATACAGGAGGCGTCTGGAGGCTGGATGGACCAAAATCTCACCTGAGCAACGCATTTCACTGGTTTCTCCATACAGGAGGCATCTGGAGGCTAGATGGACCTAAATCACACCTGAGCACTGGTTTCTCCATACAGGAGGCATCTGGAGGCTGGATGGACCAAAATCACACCTGAGCAACGTATTCCACTGGTTTCTCCATACAGGAGGCATCTGGAGGCTGGATGGACCAAAATCACACTTGAGCAACGCATTTCACTGGTTTCTCCATACAGGAGGCATCTGGAGGCTGGATGGACCAAAATCTCACCTGAGCACTGGTTTCTCCATACAGGAGGCATCTGGAGGCTGGATGGACCAAAATCTCACCTGAGCACTGGTTTCTCCATACAGGAGGCGTCTGGAGGCTAGATGGACCTAAATCACACCTGAGCACTGGTTTCTCCATACAGGAGGCATCTGGAGGCTGGATGGACCAAAATCACACCTGAGCACTGGTTTCTCCATACAGGAGGCATCTGGAGGCTGGATGGACCAAAATCACACCTGAGCATGTATTCCACTGGTTTCTCCATACAGGAGGCATCTGGAGGCTGGATGGACCAAAATCTCACCTGAGCACTGGTTTCTCCATACAGGAGGCATCTGGAGGCTGGATGGACCAAAATCACACCTGAGCACTGGTTTCTCCATACAGGAGGCATCTGGAGGCTGGATGGACCAAAATCACACTTGAGCAACGCATTTCACTGGTTTCTCCATACAGGAGGCATCTGGAGGCTGGATGGACCAAAATCGCACCTGAGCAACGTATTCCACTGGTTTCTCCATACAGGAGGCATCTGGAGGCTGGATGGACCAAAATCGCACCTGAGCAACGTATTCCACTGGTTTCTCCATACAGGAGGCGTCTGGAGGCTGGATGGACCAAAATCTCACCTGAGCACTGGTTTCTCCATACAGGAGGCATCTGGAGGCTGGATGGACCAAAATCACACCTGAGCAACGTATTCCACTGGTTTCTCCATACAGGAGGCATCTGGAGGCTGGATGGACCAAAATCACACTTGAGCAACGCATTTCACTGGTTTCTCCATACAGGAGGCATCTGGAGGCTGGAACCACCAACAAAGGTTTTTACACTAAGTAGTGAATACATTTCAGTAAGTGTTTTCAACACTTATTCCCTGTGTCATTATATCACACATACCTTTATTCATGGAAATAAATGTTAGCATATCTTAGTATGTGTGCATTACTTGGGTTGTTGCTGACATCTGGTGAAAATTTCATGTCAATATCTCTACTAGAAATATATTTTTATGAAAAATGTTGATGTGTTCAATACTTTCCCCCCACTGTGTTATTAAGGTAGAATTCTAAAATCTTGCATATATATTTTTGTTCTATATTTGTGTTCTAACTCTGCGTTGTGCACTAAAACCACTTAATGCACAGCTCCTTGTTTAATTTTTACATATATGTTAAAATCCATCCATACATCTGTTCATCCATCCATCTTTTCATCCATCTGTTCATCCATCCATCTGTCCATCCATCTGTTCATCCATTTATCCATCCATCCATTCATCCATCCATCCAGCCATCCACCCAACTGTTCATCCAGCTGTCCATCCATCTGTTCATACATACATCCATATATTCATCTATCCATCCATCTGTACATCCATCCATCCATCTGTTCATCCATCCATCCATCCATCCATCCACCCATCTGTTCATTCATCCATCCATCCATTTGTTCATCCATCCATCCATCTGTTCATCTATCCAGTCGTCCAGCTGTTCATCCATTTATCCATCCATCCATCCATCTCTCCATCCATCAGTTTATCCATCTATCCATCTACCAATCTGTTTATCCATCCATCCATCTGTTCATTAGTCCATCCACCCATTTTTTTATTCATCCATCTGTCCATCCATCCACCCATCTGTTCATTCATTCATCCATCCATCCATCCATCTGTTTATTAGTCCAAGCCTCTCATTTGTTCATCCATCCACCCATCTGTTCATTTATCCATCCATCCATCCATCCATGAATGAATGAACAAATGCACAAATGGATGGATAGATGGATGGATGGATGGGTGAACAAATGTATAGATAGATGGATGGATGGATGGATGACCAGATGGATGGATAGATGGATGAATGGGTGGATGAACAGATGGATGGATAGATGGATGAATGGATGGATCGGAGGATGAACAGATGGATGGATGGATGGATGGATGGATGAACAGATGGATGGATGGATGGATGGATGAATGAACAGATGGGTGGATGGATGATCAAATGGGTGGATGCACTAATGAACAGATGGATAGATGGATGGATGGATGGATGGATGGATGAACAAATGGATGGATGAATGAACAGATGGGTGGATGGATCGATGGATGGATGAACAAATGGGTGGACGGACTAATGAACAGATGGATGGATGGATGGTTGAATAAACCGATGGATGGAGAGATGGATCGATAGATGAACAGATGGATGGATGGATAAATGGATAAACAGATTGATGAATGAATGAACAATGGATGGATGGATGAATGAACAGTTGGGTGGATGGATTGATGGATGAACAAATGGGTGGATGGATGGATGGATAAATGAACAGATGGGTGGGTGGATGAACAAATGGGTGGATGGACTAATGAACAGATGGATGGATGGATGGATGGTTGAAAAAACCGATGGATGGAGAGATGGGTGGATGGATGAACAGATGGGTGGATTGATGGATGGATGGATGGATAAATGGATGATCAGATGGATGGATGAATGAACAATGGATGGATGGATGAATGAACAGATGGGTGGATGGATTGATGGTTGAACAAATGGGTGGATGGATGGATGGATAAATGAACAGATGGGGGGGATGTATGAACAAATGGGTGAATGGACTAATGAACAGATGCATGGATGGATGAACAGATGGATGGACAGATGGATGGATGGATGACCAGATGGGTAGATGGATGGATGGATAAACTGATGGATGGAGAGATGGATGGATGAATGGATGAACAGATGGATGGACAGATGGATTGATGGATGGATGGATAAATGGATTAACAGATGGATGAGTGGATGGATGAACAAATGGGTGGATGGACTAATGAACAGATGGATGGACAGATGGATGAATGAAAAATGGGTGGATGGACTAATGAACAGATGGATGGATGGATGGATGGATGAATGGATGGATGGATGAACAGATGGATGGAGAGATGGATGGATGAACAGATGGATGGATGGATGGATGGATGGAAAGTTGGATGAAAGTTCTGGAATGCGCTGCTAGGTAGCTGCAGTTTGTAGCAGCTCTCCCTTAACTTTTGTGTTTTTTCCAAATATAGTTGTCTTTTTTATTGACATTACTTGTCAGATTAGGTTTTTCTGGGAGTATTTTTTATGCTGGTTTGAAGGCTGTGCAATTCAGGAGATTTTTTCTCATATATTTGGCATTTTTCACTACTTGTTATGATGTGTATCCATAGCAACGGAAAAATTGTTTACCACAGAGATCAACTGTTAAAACTCTCCCAAATCAAGATTTTCAGCGCAAATAACACGTCAAATCCCAGTGGAGTTAAAGAGAAAGACAAGAGGATGCAGGGCAGGGGTAAGGCAGAGAGAAAAACGGTGGAGATTTAAACCGTTTCTTCCAACCGTTGTGATGGGTAATGTGAGATCGCTAGCTAACAAGATGGACCAGCTTGAAGTGCTAACAATGTCTCAGAAAGAGTACGGAGAATGCAGTATCATGTGTTTCACCGAGACATGGCTGCATGAACACATCCCGGACTGTAATGCGTCTGTACACGGCTTCAAGACGGTCCGTGCAGACCGAAATAAACAGCTCAGCGGGAAGCTAAAGGGAGGCGGAATTGCAGTGCTGGTCAGTCAGCGTTGGTGCTATCCAGGACACGTCACTGTCAAGGAGAAGATCTGCACAAGAGACATTGAACTGTTAGTTGTGAGTTTCCGTCCATATTATTTACCAGAGTTTGCCTGTGTTATTCTGGTAGCGGTTTATATAATACCAGGTACCGCACCAGAGACAGCCTGTGATGTCATCAGCTCCATCGTAGCTAAACTACAAACACAGCATCCAAACTCATTCATGGCGATCTCTGGAGACTTCAACGTCTCCCTCTCTGCTACATTGCCAACTTTCCAGCAGTTTGTCAGCTGCTCCACCAGAGAAAATAAGATGTTGGACTTATTTTATGCAAATACAAAGAATGCATACAGCTCCTCTGCCCTGCCTCCTTTAGGAAGATCAGATCATAATCTGGTTCTTCTCACCTCCACCTACAAGCCCATCGTTCAGCAGCAACCAGTCATTAGGAGGACGATTAAAACCTGGTCTACTGAGGCTGAAGATGCTCTGAGAGGGTGCTTTGAGGCCACAGACTGGAATGTCCTCTGTGAACCTCATGGAGATGACATCAACACCATGACTGAGTGTGTGACAGATTACATAAACTTCTGTGTGGACAGCATCGTTCCAACAAGAACAGTGAGGTGCTTCCCCAATAACAAACCCTGGATCACCAGTGACCTGAAAAGGCTGCTGAACATCAAAAAGAAAGCTTTCAGGGATGGAGACAGGGAGTTACTGAAGACCACACAAAAACAACTGAAAACACAGACTAAGAAGTGAAGGAGGACGACAGGAAGAAGTTGGAGAGCAGCTCCAGCAGAACAACGTGAGGGATGTGTGGTCGGGAATGAAGAAGATCACTGGCTTCAAGTTCAAGTTCAGTTTATTTATAGAGCACACTAACAACATCCATTTGGAGCCCGAGGTGCTGTACAACTCAACTTAATGGCAGGTTACTTAAAATAAGTCATAAAAATAATATAAAAAAACTAACAGAGAGGAAAAGATATACATTTACATGAAGCATAAAATAAAATACAAAGGACAGAAGTCATATAAAAAAGGTCGTAATGACCCAGAGCTAAAACACAATAAAAGAAGGGATGACATCAAAGAAGAGAGTAGGGAGGGGGGGTTATAGTGATGGAAAGGTCTGGGTAAAGAGGAAGGTCTTGAGCAGCTTTTTGAAGGCAGGGAGTGACTGAGCGGCTCTGATATTCAGAGGCAGCGCGTTCCACAGTCGTGGGGCCGCCACAGAAAAAGCTCTGCCACCCTTAGAGTCGCATCTAAACCTGGGAACATCCAGGAGACGCGAGGAGGAGGATCTTAATGATCTGGGGGGGGGTAGCTGGTGAGGAGCTCGGCCAGGTATGTAGGTGAGGGGCCATTGAGGGCTTTAAAGACCAGGAGCAGGATCTTGAATTGAATCATAAAAGCAACAGGGAGCCAGTGAATCTGAGCCAGAATAGGCGAGATGTGAGCGCGTCGGCATGCACCGGTGAGCATGCGAGCCGCGGCATTTTGAGCTACCTGGAGACGGTGGAGGGAGTGCTGATTTAAACCCTGGTAAAAGGAATTGCAGTAGTCCAGGCGAGACATGATCAGCAGGTGGACTACCTTCTCAAGGTGTTGTCTGGGCAGGTAGGGTTTTAGTTTATGTAGGGTTCTTAACTGAAAGAACACACTTTTCACCACAGAGTTCACCTGAGTGTCCAGCTTTAAAGCACTATCGATGGTGAACTCTAGCGTTTTGGCATGAGGGCGGATATGATCAGACAAGGGGCCGAGGTCAGGGCTTAACTTATTTTTAGACGGGGAATGGTTGAAGACAACAATCTCAGTTTTGTCATCGTTGAGGCGAAGGAAGTTCAGAGCCATCCATCTATTTGTTCATCTATCAATTTGTTCATTCATCCATCTATCCATCCATCTGTTCATCCATCCATCTATCCATCCATCTGTTCATCCATCCATCCCAAAAGTATTAGGTAAAAGTATTATTATATTTATTTATTATAAGTATTAGATCATTTAGTAGAAGTATTAGGTAATTTAGTATAAGTATTAAGTGATATATATATATATATATATATATATATATATATATATATATATATATATATATATATATATATATATATATATATATGTATATTTATTTTTATTTATCAGTTTAGTTTTGTGTATTGGCCTGTTGGACTGATACACTCCATACCAGTTGGTGGCGGTAATGTACTAATGACGTTGGTTGCCAACCTCCATAAAACAAACAAACAAACGAGGAGAACTAGTAAGAAGAAGAAGAAGAAGCTCCGCCTTTTCCTGTCTTGTGTTGGCCAATCAGGAGCCTCCGCTGTCAGTAGCAGAGCTGGTTCAGCTAGCAGCGAGCTTGCTGTCAGACATCCATAAACAAAACTGTCCAGGCTGATTAAACAGCCCACATTCCCGTCCAGCAGTAACGGAGGCACGAGCCCAGGATCCAGAGGCACCTGCGCCATGGTTGGTGTTAAAGTCATCGGAAGCGACCCGGACTTCCAGCCGGAGATGGCGGCCGCCGGATCCAGGCTCGCCGTGGTGAAGTTCACGATGGCCGGGTAAGCGCACCGAGCCGGCCGCTGGGCCGAGCAGCGAGCCTGGCTTCATGTGGAGCGCAAAACCCTTTAACCTCTCCAGGAGAGGGTTTATGGATGACGGAGGCGGAAACCTTTAACCTCTCCGGGAGAGGGTTTATGGATGACGGAGGCGGAGGAGCTCCGGGTTCTTCCTGAGCTAGCCCGGTTAGCGTGCTACTGTTAGCAGGCGAGTTAGCTAGCTCTGGTGCCGGCAGTGACATGGCATTATTGCAGCAACTTGTGTTGCCGGCAGTGACATGGCATTATTGCAGCATGTTATGGATGTGTTGATGTTTGCAGCTTCCAGCATGCGAAGCACGCTTGTGATTGATCGCTCCTGTCATGAGGTTGAGATTGATCGCTCCTGTCATGAGGTTGAGATTGATCGGTCGTGTCATGAGGTTGAGATTGATCGGTCGTGTCATGAGGTTGTGATTGATCGGTCGTGTCATGAGGTTGAGATTGATCGCTCGTGTCATGAGGTTGTGATTGATCGCTCGTGTCATGAGGTTGTGATTGATTGCTAGTGTCATGAGGTTGAGATTGATCGCTCGTGTCATGAGGTTGTGATTGATCGCTCGTGTCATGAGGTTGAGATTGATCGCTCGTGTCATGAGGTTGTGATTGATCGCTCGTGTCATGAGGGTGTGATTGATCGCTCGTGTCATGAGGTTGAGATTGATCGCTCGTGTCATGAGGTTGTGATTGATCGCTCGTGTCATGAGGTTGTGATTGATCGCTCGTGTCATGAGGTTGAGATCGATCGCTCGTGTCATGAGGGTGTGATTGATCGCTCGTGTCATGAGGTTGAGATTGATCGCTCGTGTCATGAGGTTGTGATTGATCGCTCGTGTCATGAGGTTGTGATTGATCGCTCGTGTCATGAGGTTGAGATGGATCGCTCGTGTCATGAGGTTGAGATGGATCGCTCGTGTCATGAGGTTGTCATTGATCGCTCGTGTCATGAGGTTGAGATGGATCGCTCGTGTCATGAGGTTGTGATTGATAGATCCTGTCATGAGGTTGAGATTGATCGGTCGTGTCATGAGGTTGAGATTGATCACTCGTGTCATGAGGTTGAGATTGATCGCTTGTGTCATGAGGTTGAGATCGATCGCTCGTGTCATGAGGTTGTGATTTATCGCTCGTGTCATGAGGTTGAGATGGATCGCTCGTGTCATGAGGTTGAGATGGATCGCTCGTGTCATGAGGTTGTGATTGATCGCTCGTGTCATGAGGTTGTGATTGATAGATCCTGTCATGAGGTTGAGATTGATCGCTCCTGTCATGAGGTTGTGATTGATCGCTCGTGTCATGAGGTTGAGATTGATCGCTCGTGTCATGAGGTTGAGATTGATCGGTCGTGCCTTGAGGTTGAGATTGATCGCTCGTGTCATGAGGTTGAGATTGATCGCTCGTGTCATGAGGTTGAGATTGATCAGTTGTGCCTTGACGTTGAGATTGATCGGTCGTGTCATGAGGTTGTGATTGATCGGTTGTGTCATGAGGTTGAGATTGATCGCTCGTGTCATGAGGTTGTGATTGATCGCTCCTGTCATGAGGTTGTGATTGATCGCTCGTGTCACGAGGTTGAGATTGATCGCTTGTGTCATGAGGTTGTGATTGATCGCTCGTGTGGTAAGGTTGAGATCGATCGCTCGAGTCATGAGGTTGTGATTGATCCGTCCTGTCATGAGGTTGAGATTGATCGCTCCTGTCATGAGGTTGTGATTGAGCGGTCGTGTCATGAGGTTGAGATTGAGCGGTCGTGTAATGAGGTTGAGATTGATCGGTTGTGTCATGAGGTTGAGATTGATCTGTCCTGTCATGAAGTTGAGATCGATCGCTTGTGTCATGAGGTTGAGATTGATCGGTGGTGTCATGAGGTTGTGATTGATCGGTCGTGTCATGAGGTTGTGATTGATCGCTCGTGTCATGAGGTTGAGATTGATCGGTCGTGTCATGAGGTTGAGATCGAACGCTTGTGTCATGAGGTTGAGATCGATCGCTTGTATCATGAGGTTGAGATTGATCGCTCGTGTCATGAGGTTGTGATTTATCTGTCCTGTCATGAGGTTGTGATTGATTGGTTGTGCCTTGAGGTTGAGATTGATCGGTCGTGTCATGAGGTTGAGATTGATCGGTCGTGTGATGAAGTTGTGATTGATTGGTCGTGTCATGAGGTTGAGATTGATCGCTCATGTCATAAGGTTGTGATTGATCGGTCGTGTCATGAGGTTGAGATTGATCGCTCGTGTCATGAGGTTGAGATTGATCGCTCGTGTCATGAGGTTGAGATTGATCGCTCGTGTCATGAGGTTGTGATTGATCTGTCCTGTCATGAAGTTGAGATTGATTGGTCGTGTCATGAGGTTGAGATGGATCGGTCGTGTCATGAGGTTGAGATTGATCGGTCGTGTCATGAGGTTGTGATTGATCGGTCGTGTCATGAGGTTGAGATTTATCGGTCGTTTGAGATTGATCGGTCGTGTCATGAGGTTGAGATTGATCGGTCGTGTCATGAGGTTGTGATTGATCGGTCGGGTCATAAGGTTGAGATTGATCGGTCGTGTCATGAGGTTGTGATCGAACGGTAGTGTCATGAGGTTGTGATTGATCGGTCGTGTCATGAGGTTGAGATTGATCGGTCGTGTCATGAGGTTGAGATTGATCGGTCGTGTCATGAGGTTGAGATTGATCGGTCGTGTCATGAGGTTGAGATTGATCGGTCGTATCATGAGGTTGTGATTGATCCGTCGTGTCATGAGGTTGAGATTGATCGGTCGTGTCATGAGGTTGAGATTGATCGGTCGTATCATGAGGTTGAGATTGATCGGTCGTGTCATGAGGTTGAGATTGATCGGTCGTGTCATGAGGTTTAGATTGATCGGTCGTGTCATGAGGTTGAGATTGATCGGTCGTGTCATGAGGTTGTGATCGAACGGTAGTGTCATGAGGTTGTGATTGATCGGTCGTGTCATGAGGTTGAGATTGATCAGTCATGCAGTTGTGATTGATCAGTCATGAGGTTGTGATTGATCGGTCGTGTCATGAGGTTGTGATCGGTCGTGTCATGAGGTTGAGATTGATCGCTCGTGTCATGAGGTTGTGATTGATCGCTCCTGTCATGAGGTTGTGATTGATCGCTCGTGTCACGAGGTTGAGATTGATCGCTTGTGTCATGAGGTTGTGATTGATCGCTCGTGTGGTAAGGTTGAGATCGATCGCTCGAGTCATGAGGTTGTGATTGATCCGTCCTGTCATGAGGTTGAGATTGATCGCTCCTGTCATGAGGTTGTGATTGAGCGGTCGTGTCATGAGGTTGAGATTGAGCGGTCGTGTAATGAGGTTGAGATTGATCGGTTGTGTCATGAGGTTGAGATTGATCTGTCCTGTCATGAAGTTGAGATCGATCGCTTGTGTCATGAGGTTGAGATTGATCGGTGGTGTCATGAGGTTGTGATTGATCGGTCGTGTCATGAGGTTGTGATTGATCGCTCGTGTCATGAGGTTGAGATTGATCGGTCGTGTCATGAGGTTGAGATCGAACGCTTGTGTCATGAGGTTGAGATCGATCGCTTGTATCATGAGGTTGAGATTGATCGCTCGTGTCATGAGGTTGTGATTTATCTGTCCTGTCATGAGGTTGTGATTGATTGGTTGTGCCTTGAGGTTGAGATTGATCGGTCGTGTCATGAGGTTGAGATTGATCGGTCGTGTGATGAAGTTGTGATTGATTGGTCGTGTCATGAGGTTGAGATTGATCGCTCATGTCATAAGGTTGTGATTGATCGGTCGTGTCATGAGGTTGAGATTGATCGCTCGTGTCATGAGGTTGAGATTGATCGCTCGTGTCATGAGGTTGAGATTGATCGCTCGTGTCATGAGGTTGTGATTGATCTGTCCTGTCATGAAGTTGAGATTGATTGGTCGTGTCATGAGGTTGAGATGGATCGGTCGTGTCATGAGGTTGAGATTGATCGGTCGTGTCATGAGGTTGTGATTGATCGGTCGTGTCATGAGGTTGAGATTTATCGGTCGTTTGAGATTGATCGGTCGTGTCATGAGGTTGAGATTGATCGGTCGTGTCATGAGGTTGTGATTGATCGGTCGGGTCATAAGGTTGAGATTGATCGTCGTGTCATGAGGTTGTGATCGAACGGTAGTGTCATGAGGTTGTGATTGATCGGTCGTGTCATGAGGTTGAGATTGATCGGTCGTGGTCATGAGGTTGAGATTGATCGGGTCGTGTCATGAGGTTGAGATTGATCGGTCGTGTCATGAGGTTGAGATTGATCGGTCGTATCATGAGGTTGTGATTGATCCGTCGTGTCATGAGGTTGAGATTGATCGGTCGTGTCATGAGGTTGAGATTGATCGGTCGATCATGAGGTTGTGATTGATCGGTAGTGTCATGAGGTTGAGATTGATCGGTCGTGTCGTGAGGTTTAGATTGATCGGTCGTGTCATGAGGTTGAGATTGATCGGTCGTGGTCATGAGGTTGTGATCGAACGGTAGTGTCATGAGGTTGTGATTGATCGGTCGTGTCATGAGGTTGAGATTGATCAGTCATGCAGTTGTGATTGATCAGTCATGAGGTTGTGATTGATCGGTCGTGTCATGAGGTTGTGATCGGTCGTGTCATGAGGTTGAGATTGATCGGTCGTGTCATGAGGTTGAGATTGATCGGTCGTGTCATGAGGTTGAGATTTATCGGTCGTGTCATGAGGTTGAGATTTATCGGTCGTGTCATGAGGTTGAGATTGATCGGTCGTGTCATGAGGTTGAGATTGATCGGTCGTGTCATGAGGTTGAGATTGATCGGTCGTATCACGAGGTTGTGATTGATCGGTCGTGTCATGAGGTTGTGATTGATCGGTCGTGTCATGAGGTTGAGATTGATCGGTCGTGTCATGAGGTTGAGATTGATCGGTCGTGTCATGAGGTTGAGATTGATCGGTCGTGTCATGAGGTTGAGATTGATCGGTCGTGTCATGAGGTTGTGATTGATCGGTCGTGTCATGAGGTTGTGATTGATCGGTCGTGTCATGAGGTTGTGATTGATCGGTCGTGTCATGAGGTTGAGATTGATCGGTCGTGTCATGAGGTTGAGATTGATCGGTCGTGTCATGAGGTTGAGATTGATCGGTCGTGTCATGAGGTTGAGATTGATCGGTCGTGTCATGAGGTTGAGATCGATCGGTCATGTCATGAGGTTGTGATTGATCGGTAGTGTCATGAGGTCTAGATTGATCGGTCGTGTCATGAAGTTGAGATTGATCGGTCGTGTCATGAAGTTGAGATTGATAGGTCGTGTCATGAGGTTGAGATTGATCGGTCGTGTCATGAGGTTGAAATTGATCGGTCGTGTCATGAGGTTGAGATTGATTGGTCGTGTCTAGGGATGGGCGATATGGACTAAAAAATGTATCACGATAATTTATCTTATTTATCACGGTAACGATAAGTGACGATAAAAACTATCAGCAAAATATTTTGTATTACTAAATTCTGTCTTGAAAGCCCTAAAAAATACTAGAAGCCACTAAACTATATCATTTAAGTTCAAGTAGTGCACCTGTACTGCAAAACTGTAGTGACACCAATCAAACAAGTCTGAACTATGAGAGACCAAATTCCACATTTATTCAAACGATGCAAACAAAAACCAAAGTAGTGCAACTGCAAACACAACCGAATAAATTGTCATCTCACGATAAAAACGATAAATTCAAATTGTTATTTAGGGGAATTTCTTTGACGATATATCGCACACGATAAAATATCGCCCATCCTTAGTCGTGTCATGAGGTTGTGATTGATCGGTCGTGTCATGAGGTTGTGATTGATTGGTCGTGTCATGAGGTTGTGATTGATCGGTCGTGTCATGAGGTCTAGATTGATCGGTCGTGTCATGAGGTTGAGATTGATCGGTCGTGTCATGAGGTTGAGATTGATCGGTCGTGTCATGAGGTTGAGATTGATCGGTCCTGTCATGATTGATCTGCACGTCTGATGATAGGACTGTAAATCAGTCGTTACTGAGGTTTCTTTAGTTGGGTTTGGGTCAGAGCTACAGTCAGAGACGACCAGATCCAGGACAGGTCTGTAGTTCCATCTTTAATGCTTCTTATCCTACAGGGTTCCCGTGAGGCCGTGAAAAGTCCTACAAATATGTCTTAAAAAGTCCTTAAATCTGACAATTGTGATGTTAAATTTCATATGGTAGGTGCTACATTACATTGCACTACAACAAGTTTCCGTCACTTCCATGGCTCAGAGTAAATGCCATGAATACAGGAGTTTTTAGTCATATTGACCTGCTTCAATCCCTGATTGCGTTAAAGTTTGTTGAGAGAAATGTCTGACACACTTCTACAGAGTGACGGTAGTCAACTAATTTCCTCCTGTTCAACCCGACCATAATAATGAAAATAGGAACCAATTTATCAATGACTTTGTGGGTAGAAATGATCTGGGAACATTTAACCAGACACACACACAGGAGCCCTTTATTCATGCATGAAAGAAAACATCCTTAGAGTGAGAATTTTGTGGATTTGGGAGGTTTTTGTTTGTTTTTTTTCAATTGTATGCTCTGTTTATGTGCTTGTGGTTGGTGTCCAATCTGTCTTTGTTGACATCATCATAGTAAGTAGAGGATCTGTGTTTTTGCAGGTGTGGCTGTGAAATGGGCATTAAATTCTGTTGTATTTGGTCTTAAAAAGGTTTTAAAAAGTCTAAACTTTAACTTATAAAGAAGCAAAATCGCTCCAGCAAAGAGCAGAGGAACTGTTAGTGAGTGACAGTGCTGTCTTCCTCAGGTGTCGGCCCTGTGTCAGAATAGCTCCTGCTTTCAACATGCTGAGCAACAAGTACCCGCAGGTTATCTTCCTGGAAGTTGACGTCCATGTCTGCCAGGTAAGTCTAATAATTCTGTAAAACACGTCATTAATTGCTGCTCAGCAACCTACTGTACACGTTTGTAAAGAACACGCATGTTATCAGGGTAGCACCGCCTGGACTACACGTTTGTAAAGAACATGCATGTTATCAGGCTAGCACCGCCTGGACTACACGTTTGTAAAGAACATGCGTTATCAGGCTAGCACCGCCTGGACTACACGTTTGTAAAGAACACGCATGTTATCAGGGTAGCACCGCCTGGACTGCACGTTTGTAAAGAACACGCATGTTATCAGGGTAGCACCGCCTGGACTACACGATTGTAAAGAACACGCATGTTATCAGGGTAGCACTGCCTGGACTGCACGTTTGTAAAGAACACGCATGTTATCAGGGTAGCACCGCCTGGACTACACGTTTGTAAAGAACACGCATGTTATCAGGGTAGCAACGCCTGGACTACACGTTTGTAAAGAACACGCATGTTATCAGGGTAGCAACGCCTGGACTACACGTTTGTAAAGAACACGCATGTTATCAGGGTAGCACCGCCTGGACTACACGTTTGTAAAGAACACGCAGGTTATCAGGGTAGCAACCGCCTGGACTACATGTTTGTAAAGAACACGCATGTTATCAAGGTAGCACCGCCTGGACTACACATTTGTAAAGAACACGCATGTTATCAGGGTAGCACCGCCTGGACTACACGTTTGTAAAGAACATGTTTTATCAGGGTAGCACCGCCTGGACTACACGTTTGTAAAGAACACGCGTTATCAGGGTAGCACCGCCTGGACTACACGTTTGTAAAAAACACGCGTTATCAGGGTAGCACCGCCTGGACTACACGTTTGTAAAGAACACGCATGTTATCAGGGTAGCACCGCCTGGACTACACGTTTGTAAAGAACATGTTTTATCAGGGTTGCACCGCCTGGACTACACGTTTGTAAAGAACACGCGTTATCAGGGTAGCACCGCCTGGACTGCACGTTTGTAAAAAACACGCATGTTATCAGGGTAGCACCGCCTGGACTACACGTTTGTAAAAAACACGCATGTTATCAGGGTAGCACCGCCTGGACTACACGTTTGTAAAAAACACGCATGTTATCAGGGTAGCACCGCCTGGACTGCACGTTTGTAAAGAACACGCATGTTATCAGGGTAGCACCGCCTGGACTACACGTTTGTAAAGAACACGCGTGTTATCAGGGTAGCACTGCCTGGACTGCACGTTTGTAAAGAACACGCGTTATCAGGGTAGCACCGCCTGGACTGCACGTTTGTAAAGAACACGCATGTTATCAGGGTAGCAACGCCTGGACTACACGTTTGTAAAGAACACGCATGTTATCAGGGTAGCAACGCCTGGACTACACGTTTGTAAAGAACACGCGTGTTATCAGGTTAGCACCGCCTGGACTACACGTTTGTAAAGAACATGTTTTATCAGGGTAGCACCGCCTGGACTACATGTTTGTAAAGAACACGCGTTATCAGGGTAGCACCGCCTGGACTACACGTTTGTAAAGAACACGCGTTATCAGGCTAGCACCGCCTGGACTGCACGTTTGTAAAAAACACGCATGTTATCAGGGTAGCACCGCCTGGACTACACGTTTGTAAAGAACACGCATGTTATCAGGGTAGCACCGCCTGGACTGCACGTTTGTAAAGAACACGCGTTATCAGAGTAGCACCGCCTGGACTGCACGTTTGTAAAAAACACGCATGTTATCAGGGTAGCACCGCCTGGACTACACGTTTGTAAAGAACACGCATGTTATCAGGGTAGCACCGCCTGGACTATACGTTTGTAAAGAACACGCGTTATCAGGGTAGCACCGCCTGGACTACACGTTTGTAAAGAACACGCATGTTATCAGGGTAGCACCGCCTGGACTACACGTTTGTAAAGAACACGCATGTTATCAGGGTAGCACCGCCTGGACTGCACGTTTGTAAAGAACACGCATGTTATCAGGGTAGCAACGCCTGGACTACACGTTTGTAAAGAACACGCGTGTTATCAGGTTAGCACCGCCTGGACTACACGTTTGTAAAGAACATGTTTTATCAGGGTAGCACCGCCTGGACTACATGTTTGTAAAGAACACGCGTTATCAGGGTAGCACCGCCTGGACTACACGTTTGTAAAGAACACGCGTTATCAGGCTAGCACCGCCTGGACTACACGTTTGTAAAAAACACGCATGTTATCAGGGTAGCACCGCCTGGACTACACGTTTGTAAAAAACACGCATGTTATCAGGGTAGCACCGCCTGGACTACACGTTTGTAAAGAACACGCGTTATCAGGGTAGGACCGCCTGGACTGCACGTTTGTAAAAAACACGCATGTTATCAGGGTAGCACCGCCTGGACTACACGTTTGTAAAGAACACGCATGTTATCAGGGTAGCACCGCCTGGACTGCACGTTTGTAAAGAACACGCGTTATCAGAGTAGCACCGCCTGGACTGCACGTTTGTAAAAAACACGCATGTTATCAGGGTAGCACCGCCTGGACTACACGTTTGTAAAGAACACGCATGTTATCAGGGTAGCACCGCCTGGACTATACGTTTGTAAAGAACACGCGTTATCAGGGTAGCACCGCCTGGACTACACGTTTGTAAAGAACACGCGTTATCAGGCTAGCACCGCCTGGACTACACGTTTGTAAAGAACACGCATGTTATCAGGGTAGCACCGCCTGGACTACACGTTTGTAAAAAACACGCATGTTATCAGGGTAGCACTGCCTGGACTAAACGTTTGTAAAGAACACGCATTATCTGGGTAGCACCGCCTGGACTACACGTTTGTAAAGAACACGCATGTTATCAAGGTAGCACCGCCTGGACTACACATTTGTAAAGAACACGCATTATCTGGGTAGCACCGCCTGGACTAAACGTTTGTAAAGAACACGCATTATCTGGGTAGCACCGCCTGGACTAAACGTTTGTAAAGAACACGCATTATCTGGGTAGCACCGCCTGGACTACACGTTTGTAAAGAACACGCATGTTATCAAGGTAGCACCGCCTGGACTACACATTTGTAAAGAACACGCGTTATCAGGGTAGCACCGCCTGGACTACACGTTTGTAAAGAGCACGCGTTATCAGGGTAGCAACCGCCCGGACTACACGTTTGTAAAGAACACGCATGTTATCAAGGTAGCACCGCCTGGACTGCACGTTTGTAAAGAGCACGCGTTATCAGGGTAGCACCGCCTGGACTACACGTTTGTAAAGAACACGCATGTTATCAGGGTAGCACCGCCTGGACTACACCAGGCGGTGCTATCAGGGTAGCACCGACTGGACTACACGTTTGTAAAGAGCACGCGTTATCAGGGTAGCAACCGCCTGGACTACACGTTTGTAAAGAACACGCATGTTATCAAGGTAGCACCGCCTGGACAACACATTTGTAAAGAACACGCGTTATCAGGGTAGCACTGCCTGGACTGCATGTTTGTAAAGAGCACGCGTTATCAGGGTAGCACCGCCTGGACTGCACGTTTGTAAAGAACACGCGTTATCAGGCTAGCACCGCCTGGACTACACGTTTGTAAAGAACACGCATGTTATCAGGGTAGCACCGCCTGGACTGCACGTTTGTAAAGAACACGCATGTTATCAGGGTAGCAACGCCTGGACTACACGTTTGTAAAGAACACGCGTGTTATCAGGTTAGCACCGCCTGGACTACACGTTTGTAAAGAACATGTTTTATCAGGGTAGCACCGCCTGGACTACATGTTTGTAAAGAACACGCGTTATCAGGGTAGCACCGCCTGGACTACACGTTTGTAAAGAACACGCGTTATCAGGCTAGCACCGCCTGGACTGCACGTTTGTAAAAAACACGCATGTTATCAGGGTAGCACCGCCTGGACTACACGTTTGTAAAGAACAAGCATGTTATCAGGGTAGCACCGCCTGGACTGCACGTTTGTAAAGAACACGCGTTATCAGGGTAGGACCGCCTGGACTGCACGTTTGTAAAAAACACGCATGTTATCAGGGTAGCACCGCCTGGACTACACGTTTGTAAAGAACACGCATGTTATCAGGGTAGCACCGCCTGGACTGCACGTTTGTAAAGAACACGCGTTATCAGAGTAGCACCGCCTGGACTGCACGTTTGTAAAAAACACGCATGTTATCAGGGTAGCACCGCCTGGACTGCACGTTTGTAAAGAACACGCATGTTATCAGGGTAGCACCGCCTGGACTATACGTTTGTAAAGAACACGCGTTATCAGGGTAGCACCGCCTGGACTACACGTTTGTAAAGAACACGCGTTATCAGGCTAGCACCGCCTGGACTACACGTTTGTAAAGAACACGCATGTTATCAGGGTAGCACCGCCTGGACTGCACGTTTGTAAAGAACATGCATGTTATCAGGGTAGCACCGCCTGGACTGCACGTTTGTAAAGAACACGCATGTTATCAGGGTAGCACCGCCTGGACTACACGTTTGTAAAGAACACGCATTATCTGGGTAGCACCGCCTGGACTAAACGTTTGTAAAGAACACGCATTATCTGGGTAGCACCGCCTGGACTACACGTTTGTAAAGAACACGCATGTTATCAAGGTAGCACCGCCTGGACTACACATTTGTAAAGAACACGCGTTATCAGGGTAGCACCGCCTGGACTACACGTTTGTAAAGAGCACGCATGTTATCAGGGTAGCAACCGCCTGGACTACACGTTTGTAAAGAACACGCATGTTATCAAGGTAGCACCGCCTGGACTGCACGTTTGTAAAGAACACGCATGTTATCAGGGTAGCACCGCCTGGACTGCACGTTTGTAAAGAACACGCGTTATCAGGGTAGCACCGCCTGGACTGCACGTTTGTAAAGAACACGCATGTTATCAGGGTAGCACCGCCTGGACTGCACGTTTGTAAAGAACACGCATGTTATCAGGGTAGCACCCCCTGGACTACACGTTTGTAAAGAACACGCTGTTATCAGGGTAGCACCGCCTGGACTGCACGTTTGTAAAGAACACGCGTTATCAGGGTAGCACCGCCTGGACTACACGTTTGTAAAGAACACGCGTTATCAGGGTAGCACCGCCTGGACTACACGTTTGTAAAGAACACGCGTTATCAGGGTAGCACCGCCTGGACTACACGTTTTTAAAGAACACGCATGTTATCAGGGTAGCACCGCCTGGAGTACACGTTTTTAAAGAACACGCATGTTATCAGGGTAGCACCGCCTGGAGTACACGTTTGTAAAGAACACGCATGTTATCAGGGTAGCACCGCCTGGACTACACGTTTGTAAAGAACACGCATTATCAGGGTAGCACCGCCTGACTAAACGTTTGAAAACTACGGTAGCACCCCTGACTACACGTTTGTAAAGAACACGCATGTTATCAGGGTAGCACCGCCTGGACTACACGTTTGTAAAGAACACGCGTTATCAGGGTAGCACCGCCTGGACTACACGTTTGTAAAGAGCACGCGTTATCAGGGTAGCAACCGCCTGGACTACACGTTTGTAAAGAACACGCATGTTATCAAGGTAGCACCGCCTGGACTGCACGTTTGTAAAGAACACGCATTATCAGGGTAGCACCGCCTGGACTGCACGTTTGTAAAGAGCACGCGTTATCAGGGTAGCACCGCCTGGACTGCACGTTTGTAAAGAACACGCATGTTATCAGGGTAGCACCGCCTGGACTGCACGTTAGTGAAGAACACGCATGTTATCAGGGTAGCACCCCCTGGAATACACGTTTGTAAAGAACACGCGTTATCAGGGTAGCACCGCCTGGACTGCACGTTTGTAAAGAACACGCGTTATAAGGGTAGCACCGCCTGGACTACACGTTTGTAAAGAACACGCGTTATCAGGGTAGCAACCGCCTGGACTACATGTTTGTAAAGAACACGCGTTATCAGGGTAGCACCGCCTGGACTACACGTTTGTAAAGAACATGCATGTTATCAGGGTAGCACCGCCTGGACTACACGTTTTTAAAGAACACGCATGTTATCAGGGTAGCACCGCCTGGAGTACACGTTTGTAAAGAACACGCATGTTATCAGGGTAGCACCACCTGGACTAAAGGGTCCAAGCTGTATAGGCCCAAAGCCTACTACCAATTAAGCATATCAGGTGATGTGCATCTCTGTAATGAGAAGGGGTGTGGTCTAATGACATCATCACCCTATATCAGGTTTATTAGGCAAACATAATTATTAGGCAACTTCTTTTCCTTTGGCAAAATGGGTCATAGAGGGACTTGACAGGCTCTGAAAAGTCAGAAATAGTGAGATATCTTGCAGACCGATGCAGCATTCTTAAAATGTACAAGCTTCTGAAGCGTGATCATCCCATGCTGGATTGTGTAAGCTACCTTTGACATATCTTTCTTTTCTTTTGTTCTGTATATAGTTAACTACAAAATGTGAACTGATTGGGAAAATGTCATTGGTTGGAATATACTCTTTAAGTGAAGTAACTAGATGGTAAGACAGGAATATCTACGTGACCAAAAGAGCATGCTAATAATGATGTGGACAGTGGTCTAACACAGCGAACCCGAAGACCCTAAAGAGCTTGTTTGGAAAGGACAGGGTGGAACTGATCGTGGTTTAACTAGGGCTGGGCGATATGGACCAAAAGTCATATCTCGATATATTTAGGCTGAATATCGATACACGATATATATCTCGATATTTCTATCACAAAGTGAGAGCAAATATTTTGTTCCAGTCGGAGCCAAATATGACATTACAAATAGTTTAATTTAAACAGTCCGGATGAAATAATGCTCAGCTGTTCGAAGAATGATAAAATGTAAACAGAAATACTGTATGTAATTATACTCGCACATGCAAGTAAGGAACATTACACAGAATTAAATGTAACAAACCCTAGTAAGGTCAGCATTTATATACAAAGACAAAACAAACACACATTGAACTCCATATCTCGATATGGGCGATATGGTCCAATTCCATATCTCATTTGAAAATATATTGATATATTTTTCATATCAATATATCGCCCAGCCCTAGGTTTAACTGGAAGATTTGAAGAGAAGGTCCGGAGCTAGCTCTCTGAGCAGGATGTTTGTGCATTTATCTAGTCTATTTTATTTATCTATCTCGTTGCATATGTGTGTACATGTAAAGAAAAATTACACTGAAACTATGTCCACTCAAGTAAAGTTCCCAAATAAAAATAAAATTACAAAAAAAAAAAAAAGAGATGTACATCTCTCACAAGGAAGCGTGCCGGGGAGAAAACACTTCCTGGTCTGTCACTTAGCAACGCGTGCCTGACGTGCTCGCTGCCGCTGAGCTCTTTCGCCGACTCTGCGCCTCTGCGCCCTACGCCACGGTGAACGCCGCGAAAAACGCGTTCTATCTGAAAGAGCCTCTGTGGCGCATGCAGCCAAAATGCAGCTTCCACATTCAGGCTTCTCCACCGTAGTTTCCCTCAGAGCTTCGTCTGTGAGTCCCGCTGTGACATCGTTCTTTTCTCCACCGTAGTTTCCCTCATAGCTACGTCGGTGAGTCCCGCTGTGACACCGTTCTTTTCTCCACCGTAGTTTCCCTCATAGCTACGTCGGTGAGTCCCGCTGTGACACCGTTCTTTTCTCCACCGTAGTTTCCCTCATAGCTACGTCGGTGAGTCCCGCTGTGACACCGTTCTTTTCTCCACCGTAGTTTCCCTCATAGCTACGTCAGTGAGTCCCGCTGTGACGCCGTTCTTTTCTCCACCGTAGTTTCCCCTCAGAGCTTCGTCTGTGAGTCCCGCTGTGACATCGTTCTTTTCTCCACCGTAGTTTCCCTCATAGCTACGTCGGTGAGTCCCGCTGTGACACCGTTCTTTTCTCCACCGTAGTTTCCCTCATAGCTACGTCGGTGAGTCCCGCTGTGACACCGTTCTTTTCTCCACCGTAGTTTCCCTCATAGCTACGTCAGTGAGTCCCGCTGTGACACCGTTCTTTTCTCCACCGTAGTTTCCCTCATAGCTACGTCGGTGAGTCCCGCTGTGACACCGTTCTTTTCTCCACCGTAGTTTCCCTCATAGCTACGTCGGTGAGTCCCGCTGTGACATCGTTCTTTTCTCCACCGTAGTTTCCCTCATAGCTACGTCGGTGAGTCCCGCTGTGACATCGTTCTTTTCTCCACCGTAGTTTCCCACATAGCTACGTCGGTGAGTCCCGCTGTGACACCGTTCTTTTCTCCACCGTAGTTTCCCTCATAGCTACGTCAGTGAGTCCCGCTGTGACACCGTTCTTTTCTCCACCGTAGTTTCCCTCATAGCTACGTCGGTGAGTCCCGCTGTGACACCGTTCTTTTCTCCACCGTAGTTTCCCTCATAGCTACGTCGGTGAGTCCCGCTGTGACACCGTTCTTTTCTCCACCGTAGTTTCCCTCATAGCTACGTCGGTGAGTCCCGCTGTGACACCGTTCTTTTCTCCACCGTAGTTTCCCTCATAGCTACGTCGGTGAGTCCCGCTGTGACACCGTTCTTTTCTCCACCGTAGTTTCCCTCATAGCTACGTCAGTGAGTCCCGCTGTGACACCGTTCTTTTCTCCACCGTAGTTTCCCTCATAGCTACGTCGGTGAGTCCCGCTGTGACATCGTTCTTTTCTCCCACCGTAGTTTCCCTCATAGCTACGTCGGTGAGTCCCGCTGTGACATCGTTCTTTTCTCCACCGTAGTTTCCCACATAGCTACGTCGGTGAGTCCCGCTGTGACACCGTTCTTTTCTCCACCGTAGTTTCCCTCATAGCTACGTCAGTGAGTCCCGCTGTGACACCGTTCTTTTCTCCACCGTAGTTTCCCTCATAGCTACGTCGGTGAGTCCCGCTGTGACACCGTTCTTTTCTCCACCGTAGTTTCCCTCATAACTACGTCGGTGAGTCCCGCTGTGACATCGTTCTTTTCTCCACCGTAGTTTCCCTCATAGCTACGTCGGTGAGTCCCGCTGTGACACCGTTCTTTTCTCCACCGTAGTTTCCCTCATAGCTACATCGGTGAGTCCCGCTGTGACACCGTTCTTTTCTCCACCGTAGTTTCCCTCATAGCTACGTCGGTGAGTCCCGCTGTGACACCGTTCTTTTCTCCACCGTAGTTTCCCTCATAGCTACGTCGGTGAGTCCCGCTGTGACACCGTTCTTTTCTCCACCGTAGTTTCCCTCATAGCTACGTCGGTGAGTCCCGCTGTGACACCGTTCTTTTCTCCACCGTAGTTTCCCTCATAGCTACGTCGGTGAGTCCCGCTGTGACACCGTTCTTTTCTCCACCGTAGTTTCCCTCATAGCTACGTCGGTGAGTCCCGCTGTGACATCGTTCTTTTCTCCACCGTAGTTTCCCTCATAGCTACGTCGGTGAGTCCCGCTGTGACACCGTTCTTTTCTCCACCGTAGTTTCCCTCATAGCTACGTCGGTGAGTCCCGCTGTGACACCGTTCTTTTCTCCACCGTAGTTTCCCTCATAGCTACGTCGGTGAGTCCCGCTGTGACATCGTTCTTTTCTCCACCGTAGTTTCCCTCATAGCTACGTCGGTGAGTCCCGCTGTGACGCCGTTCTTTTCTCCACCGTAGTTTCCCCTCATAGCTACGTCGGTGAGTCCCGCTGTGACGCCGTTCTTTTCTCCACCGTAGTTTCCCCTCATAGCTACATCGGTGAGTCCCGCTGTGACACCGTTCTTTTCTCCACCGTAGTTTCCCTCATAGCTACGTCGGTGAGTCCCGCTGTGACACCGTTCTTTTCTCCACCGTAGTTTCCCTCATAGCTACGTCGGTGAGTCCCGCTGTGACACCGTTCTTTTCTCCACCGTAGTTTCCCTCATAGCTACGTCGGTGAGTCCCGCTGTGACATCGTTCTTTTCTCCACCGTAGTTTCCCTCATAGCTACGTCGGTGAGTCCCGCTGTGACATCGTTCTTTTCTCCACCGTAGTTTCCCTCATAGCTACGTCGGTGAGTCCCGCTGTGACACCGTTCTTTTCTCCACCGTAGTTTCCCTCATAGCTACGTCGGTGAGTCCCGCTGTGACATCGTTCTTTTCTCCACCGTAGTTTCCCTCATAGCTACGTCGGTGAGTCCCGCTGTGACATCGTTCTTTTCTCCACCGTAGTTTCCCTCATAGCTACGTCGGTGAGTCCCGCTGTGACACCGTTCTTTTCTCCACCGTAGTTTCCCTCATAGCTACGTCGGTGAGTCCCGCTGTGACATCGTTCTTTTCTCCACCGTAGTTTCCCTCATAGCTACGTCGGTGAGTCCCGCTGTGACATCGTTCTTTTCTCCACCGTAGTTTCCCTCATAGCTACGTCGGTGAGTCCCGCTGTGACATCGTTCTTTTCTCCACCGTAGTTTCCCTCATAGCTACGTCGGTGAGTCCCGCTGTGACACCGTTCTTTTCTCCACCGTAGTTTCCCTCATAGCTACGTCGGTGAGTCCCGCTGTGACACCGTTCTTTTCTCCACCGTAGTTTCCCTCATAGCTACGTCGGTGAGTCCCGCTGTGACATCGTTCTTTTCTCCACCGTAGTTTCCCTCATAGCTACGTCGGTGAGTCCCGCTGTGACATCGTTCTTTTCTCCACCGTAGTTTCCCTCATAACTACGTCGGTGAGTCCCGCTGTGACATCGTTCTTTTCTCCACCGTAGTTTCCCTCATAGCTACGTCGGTGAGTCCCGCTGTGACACCGTTCTTTTCTCCACCGTAGTTTCCCTCATAGCTACGTCGGTGAGTCCCGCTGTGACACCGTTCTTTTCTCCACCGTAGTTTCCCTCATAGCTACGTCGGTGAGTCCCGCTGTGACACCGTTCTTTTCTCCACCGTAGTTTCCCTCATAGCTACGTCGGTGAGTCCCGCTGTGACACCGTTCTTTTCTCCACCGTAGTTTCCCTCATAGCTACGTCGGTGAGTCCCGCTGTGACATCGTTCTTTTCTCCACCGTAGTTTCCCTCACTAGCTACGTCGGTGAGTCCCGCTGTGACACCGTTCTTTTCTCCACCGTAGTTTCCCCTCATAGCTACGTCGGTGAGTCCCGCTGCCACCGTTCTTTTCTCCACCGTAGTTTCCCTCATAGCTACGTCTGTGAGTCCCGCTGTGACGCCGTTCTTTTCTCCACCGTAGTTTCCCTCATAGCTACGTCTGTGAGTCCCGCTGTGACGCCGTTCTTTTCTCCACCGTAGTTTCCCTCATAGCTACGTCGGTGAGTCCCGCTGTGACATCGTTCTTTTCTCCACCGTAGTTTCCCTCATAGCTACGTCGGTGAGTCCCGCTGTGACATCGTTCTTTTCTCCACCGTAGTTTCCCTCATAGCTACGTCGGTGAGTCCCGCTGTGACACCGTTCTTTTCTCCACCGTAGTTTCCCTCATAGCTACGTCGGTGAGTCCCACTGTGACACCGTTCTTTTCTCCACCGTAGTTTTCCTCATAGCTACGTCGGTGAGTCCCGCTGTGACACCGTTCTTTTCTCCACCGTAGTTTCCCTCATAGCTACGTCGGTGAGTCCCACTGTGACACCGTTCTTTTCTCCACCGTAGTTTCCCCTCATAGCTACGTCGGTGAGTCCCGCTGTGACACCGTTCTTTTCTCCACCGTAGTTTCCCTCATAGCTACGTCGGTGAGTCCCGCTGTGACACCGTTCTTTTCTCCACCGTAGTTTCCCTCATAGCTACGTCGGTGAGTCCCGCTGTGACATCGTTCTTTTCTCCACCGTAGTTTCCCTCATAGCTACGTCGGTGAGTCCCGCTGTGACACCGTTCTTTTCTCCACCGTAGTTTCCCTCATAGCTACGTCGGTGAGTCCCGCTGTGACATCGTTCTTTTCTCCACCGTAGTTTCCCTCATAGCTACGTCTGTGAGTCCCGCTGTGACATCGTTCTTTTCTCCACCGTAGTTTCCCTCATAGCTACGTCGGTGAGTCCCGCTGTGACACCGTTCTTTTCTCCACCGTAGTTTCCCTCATAGCTACGTCGGTGAGTCCCGCTGTGACACCGTTCTTTTCTCCACCGTAGTTTCCCTCATAGCTACGTCGGTGAGTCCCGCTGTGACACCGTTCTTTTCTCCACCGTAGTTTCCCTCATAGCTACGTCGGTGAGTCCCGCTGTGACACCGTTCTTTTCTCCACCGTAGTTTCCCTCATAGCTACGTCGGTGAGTCCCGCTGTGACACCGTTCTTTTCTCCACCGTAGTTTCCCTCATAGCTACGTCGGTGAGTCCCGCTGTGACACCGTTCTTTTCTCCACCGTAGTTTCCCTCATAGCTACGTCGGTGAGTCCCGCTGTGACACCGTTCTTTTCTCCACCGTAGTTTCCCTCATAGCTACGTCGGTGAGTCCCGCTGTGACACCGTTCTTTTCTCCACCGTAGTTTCCCTCATAGCTACGTCGGTGAGTCCCGCTGTGACACCGTTCTTTTCTCCACCGTAGTTTCCCTCATAGCTACGTCGGTGAGTCCCGCTGTGACACCGTTCTTTTCTCCACCGTAGTTTCCCTCATAGCTACGTCGGTGAGTCCCGCTGTGACACCGTTCTTTTCTCCACCGTAGTTTCCCTCATAGCTACGTCGGTGAGTCCCGCTGTGACACCGTTCTTTTCTCCACCGTAGTTTCCCTCATAGCTACGTCAGTGAGTCCCGCTGTGACACCGTTCTTTTCTCCACCGTAGTTTCCCTCATAGCTACGTCTGTGAGTCCCGCTGTGACACCGTTCTTTTCTCCACCGTAGTTTCCCTCATAGCTACGTCGGTGAGTCCCGCTGTGACACCGTTCTTTTCTCCACCGTAGTTTCCCTCATAGCTACGTCGGTGAGTCCCGCTGTGACACCGTTCTTTTCTCCACCGTAGTTTCCCTCATAGCTACGTCGGTGAGTCCCGCTGTGACACCGTTCTTTTCTCCACCGTAGTTTCCCTCATAGCTACGTCGGTGAGTCCCGCTGTGACACCGTTCTTTTCTCCACCGTAGTTTCCCTCATAGCTACGTCGGTGAGTCCCGCTGTGACACCGTTCTTTTCTCCACCGTAGTTTCCCTCATAGCTACGTCGGTGAGTCCCGCTGTGACATCGTTCTTTTCTCCACCGTAGTTTCCCTCATAGCTACGTCGGTGAGTCCCGCTGTGACACCGTTCTTTTCTCCACCGTAGTTTCCCTCATAGCTACGTCGGTGAGTCCCGCTGTGACACCGTTCTTTTCTCCACCGTAGTTTCCCTCATAGCTACGTCGGTGAGTCCCGCTGTGACACCGTTCTTTTCTCCACCGTAGTTTCCCTCATAGCTACGTCGGTGAGTCCCGCTGTGACACCGTTCTTTTCTCCACCGTAGTTTCCCTCATAGCTACGTCGGTGAGTCCCGCTGTGACATCGTTCTTTTCTCCACCGTAGTTTCCCTCATAGCTACGTCGGTGAGTCCCGCTGTGACACCGTTCTTTTCTCCACCGTAGTTTCCCTCATAGCTACGTCGGTGAGTCCCGCTGTGACATCGTTCTTTTCTCCACCGTAGTTTCCCTCATAGCTGCGTCGGTGAGTCCCGCTGTGACACCGTTCTTTTCTCCACCGTAGTTTCCCTCATAGCTACTTCGGTGAGTCCCGCTGTGACACCGTTCTTTTCTCCACCGTAGTTTCCCTCATAGCTACGTCGGTGAGTCCCGCTGTGACACCGTTCTTTTCTCCACCGTAGTTTCCCTCATAGCTACGTCGGTGAGTCCCGCTGTGACACCGTCCTTTCTCCACCGTAGTTTCCCTCATAGCTACGTCGGTGAGTCCCGCTGTGACATCGTTCTTTTCTCCACCACAATGCTGAGGAGCATCTGTGGTGAAATTATCTCCAACTCGTTAGTTTTACTTTCAAACTCCGCTGCTCCGTCGCAGAGTAAACTATCAATCCATTCATCCGCTTTGAAACCAGTGGTATCGTGGAGCGCTTGTCCCGTGCCTCGTATATTTATTCGTATATTTCTGCAGGCTTCGTATTATAAGGTGACGAAACGTCCTCTTTTACCCGGACATGTCGTCCCTTTGAAAGGTAGAAAATGCGCCGTGCTTTTCTAAATCATCTGGGAATAATAATAAATAAAAATTCTATGAAAATCATGAGATTTGTTTTGAATTGTGGTTCAACAAGAATATAAAAAACAAAAACACAAAATTAAAACAAGTAAACAAGCATGATGGGGCTCCAAAGCTAAAATTTTATTGGGCAACACTTTGAGACAATCACTGCAATCAGGTGTTTCTCTGATGTTCAAAAAGACGTCTGCACCTGTTGACAGCTGTGTTGGTCCATGTTCATGGGAGAGGTGCTCTAATGTGTCTGTGCTTGTTTGTTTGTTTAATGATTATTTTCAACTACAATTCAAAAGCAATGCTTTATTTCACTAAATTATCATTTGGAAATTTTTAGTTATCATTAGTTTCTTGTTGAATCAATATTGTGTATTTAGCCTTTTCTGTAATTGGAGGGTATGAATAATTTCAAGGATGACTCTGTGGCTGTGTCCGAATGTCCTCCCTATTCCCTACATAGGGCCTATATAGGGATCACGCCATTTTGTAGGGGTGTCCGAATGTCTAGAAAGAAAAAAGTAGTGCACTCAAAGTTACCCACAATGCATCTTGAAAACTAGTGAGCTTCGATGGTCCCTAGACGGGACAATATAGACCACAATGCATTGCGGTCAGGAGAGCTGAATGGCGTGAGGTGTTGAATATATCGAGCGGCAGAAAAAAAAGAGAGAAAAAAAAAAACGACAGAAAAGAGATTAAACACAACATAAGTAAATAAAATACCTTCATTTAAAATTACAGATTTGATTTGGAATTAAATCTTTTCGTGCGTCGTGAGTGTCGCTGTGGTTGCCACGGTGACAGCTGGTGATCACATGATTTGCGGCGGGGGAAAAGTAGTCAGCTTAGTGTCCGAATCACAGGCTGAATGAGGGCACTAGATAGTCTGCTATGTAGTGCAGCCCTATGTAGTGAATGAGGGGTTAGGGAGTAGGGAGGACATTCGGACACAGCCTGTGTGTGTGTGTGTGTGTGTATACATATATATATATATATATATATAAATATATATATATATACATATATATGTGTGTGTATATATATATATGTTTATGTGTGTGTGTGTGTGTAACCCCCCCCCCCAACCTGGCTGGCTACTTAGACGTAATGGCTGGCTACTTGGTATCTCTGTGGAAAGCCCTGCACTTGCCAGCAGTTTTGCCATATTTCAGAGCTGCAACATCACTGGAGTGCCCAAAAGCACAAGGTGTGCAATACGCAGAGACATGGCCAAGGTAAGAAAGGCTGAAAAACCACCACCACTGAACAAGACACACAAGCTGAAACGTCAAGACTGGGCCAAGAAATATCTCAGACTGATTTTTCTAAGGTTTTATGGACTGATGAAATGAGAGTGAGTCTGGATGGGCCCGTGGCTGGATCGGTAAAGGCCAGAGAGCTCCAGTCCCACTCAGACGCCAGCAAGGTGGAGGTGGGGTACTGGTATGGGCCAGATGGATGGGCCCGTGGCTGGATCGGTAAAGGCCAGAGAGCTCCAGTCCCACTCAGACGCCAGCAAGGTGGAGGAGGGGTACTGGTATGGGCCAGATGGATGGGCCCGTGGCTGGATCGGTAAAGGCCAGAGAGCTCCAGTCCCACTCAGACGCCAGCTAGGTGGAGGTGGGGTACTGGTATGGGCCAGATGGATGGGCCCGTGGCTGGATTGGTAAAGGCCAGAGAGCTCCAGTCCCACTCAGACGCCAGCAAGGTGGAGGTGGGGTACTGGTATGGGCCAGATGGATGGGCCCGTGGCTGGATCGGTAAAGGCCACAGAGCTCCAGTCCCACTCAGACGCCAGCAAGGTGGAGGTGGGGTACTGGTATGGGCCAGATGGATGGGCCCGTGGCTGGATCGGTAAAGGCCAGAGAGCTCCAGTCCCACTCAGATGCCAGCAAGGTGGAGGTGGGGTACTGGTATGGGCCAGATGGATGGGCCCGTGGCTGGATCGGTAAAGGCCAGAGAGCTCCAGTCCCACTCAGACGCCAGCAAGGTGGAGGTGGGGTACTGGTATGGGCCAGATGGATGGGCCTGTGGCTGGGTCAGTAAAGGCCAGAGAGCTCCAGTCCCACTCAGACGCCAGCAAGGTGGAGGTGGGGTACTGGTATGGGCCAGATGGATGGGCCCGTGGCTGGATCGGTAAAGGCCAGAGAGCTCCAGTCCCACTCAGACGCCAGCAAAGTGGAGGTGGGGTACTGGTATGGGCCAGATGGATGGGCCCGTGGCTGGATCGGTAAAGGCCAGAGAGCTCCAGTCCCACTCAGACGCCAGCAAGGTGGAGGTGGGGTACTGGTATGGGCCAGATGGATGGGCCCGTGGCTGAATCGGTAAAGGCCAGAGAGCTCCAGTCCCACTCAGACGCCAGCAAGGTGGAGGTGGGATACTGGTATGGGCCAGATGGATGGGCCCGTGGCTGGGTCGGTAAAGGCCAGAGAGCTCCAGTCCCACTCAGACGCCAGCAAAGTGGAGGTGGGGTACTGGTATGGGCCAGATGGATGGGCCCGTGGCTGGATCGGTAAAGGCCAGAGAGCTCCAGTCCCACTCAGACGCCAGCAAGGTGGAGGTGGGGTACTGGTATGGGCCAGATGGATGGGCCCGTGGCTGGATCGGTAAAGGCCAAAGAGCTCCAGTCCCACTCAGACGCCAGCAAAGTGGAGGTGGGGTACTGGTATGGGCCAGATGGATGGGCCTGTGGCTGGATCGGTAAAGGCCAGAGAGCTCCAGTCCCACTCAGACGCCAGCAAGGTGGAGGTGGGGTACTGGTATGGGCCAGATGGATGGGCCCGTGGCTGGATCGGTAAAGGCCAGAGAGCTCCAGTCCCACTCAGACGCCAGCAAGGTGGAGGTGGGGTACTGGTATGGGCCAGATGGATGGGCCCGCGGCTGGATCGGTAAAGGCCAGAGAGCTCCAGTCCCACTCAGACGCCAGCAAAGTGGAGGTGGGGTACTGGTATGGGCCAGATGGATGGGCCCGTGGCTGGATCGGTAAAGGCCAGAGAGCTCCAGTCCCACTCAGCAAGGTGGAGGTGGGGTACTGGTATGGGCCAGATGGATGGGCCCGTGGCTGGATCGGTAAAGGCCAGAGAGCTCCAGTCCCACTCAGACGCCAGCAAGGTGGAGGTGGGGTACTGGTATGGGCTGCTATCATCAAAAATGAGCTTGTGGGGCCTTTTCGCGTTGAGGATGGAGTCAAGCTCAACTCCCAGTCCTACTGCCAGTTTCTGGAAGACACCTTCTTCAAGCAGTGGTACAGGAAGAAGTCCGCATCCTTCAAGAAAAACCTGATTTTCATGCAGGACAATGCTCCATCACACGCATCCAAGTACTCCACAGCGTGGCTGCAAGAAAGGGTCTAAAAGAAGAAAAACTAATGACATGGCCTCCTTGTTCACCTGATCTGAACCCCATAGAGAACCTGTGGTCCCTCATCAAATGTGAGATTTACAAGGAGGGAAAACAGTCCACCTCTCTGAACAGTGTCTGGGAGGCTGTGGTTGCTGCTGCACGAAATGTTGATGGTGAACAGATCAAAACACTGACAGGATCCATGGATGGCAGCTTTTCAGTGTCCTTGCAAAGAAAGGTGGAGATATTGCTCACTGATTTGTTTTTGTTTTTGAATGTCAGAAATGTATATTTGTGAATGTTTAGCTGTTATATTGGTTTCCCTGGTGAAAATAAATAATTGAAATGGGGATATATTTGTTTATTGTTAAGTTGCCTAATAATTCTGTTTGCCTAATAAACGTGATATAGGGTGATGATGTCATTAGACCACACCCCTTCTCGTTACAGAGATGCACATCAGCTGATTTGCTTAATTGGTAGTAGCTTTGGGCCGATACAGCTTGGAGTAAGACAACATGCATAAAGAGGATGATGTGGTCAAAATACTCATTTGCCTAATAATTCTGTAAAACGTGATTAATTACTGCTCAGCAACCTAAAACACGTCATTAATGAATCATCTCAGATTGAAGATGCTGATGTTTTGTCGTTATTATAGGGGAAACTGATAACGCTGCAGAAGTTCTTAGCATGTAGTTTCAGGATGTTTCCAGCTTTTGGCAAATTTGAACCAAAAGGTAGAGCAGACTAGAGCTGCAACCATTAGTTGATTAATCGATTACACTTACAGAATGATGGTCCTTCATCTTCTCCTCATCCTCATGCTGAGCAAGACTATGGAGCACTTTTTTAATATGTCAAATGCAGCTGGAGATCTGGGGGGTGGGGGGGGGTTCGTTACCCACCAACTTTCATATAATGGATTTCACCGGCGACTGAACCAAAAAGGTCCATAAAAGTCCACAAAAACTTGTCAATATTCCTCCATACTGCTCGTCCAATGTAATCCGAGTGTCCTGAGTGGGTAGCGTCCAGAAGCCTCGGCGTTCAGCGCTTACTCTGCCGATAAAACAAGCGTAGATGAAGAAATTTGCTGTTGACATTGTGCTAAAAGCGACAGAGCTGCAGACAAACACAAGAGGGGTTGATGTTGATTTAAAAAGAAAGAAAAAGAGAACACGTAATCATGTCTGCGGCTTCCGTAGTGTCATGTACTTTCATGGACGCGTTTGCAGCAGCTACATGTTCTACTGTTTAGTCTATAAAAATCTACTAAATGATGTGGTTTCCAGTAAATTGTGGACGCTACCCACTCAGGACACTTGGATTACATTGGACGAGCAGTTTGGAGGAATATTGACAAGTTTGTGTGACTTTTATGGACCTTCAGAAAGTGCTCCAGAGTCTTGCTCAGCATGAGGATGAGGAGAAGATGAAGGACCATCATTCTGTGGGTGTACTATTCCTTTGATCGACTGATCGTTTTTGCTCATCAGCTTTGTTTTTCCTCTCTGAATCACCGCTGTACCTTCCGCTGTCTTCTCTGTGTTTCTGTCCGCTCAGCTTTTCTTGAATAGTTTATTGGCATAAATAAACACACACACACACGACCGGTCAAAAGTTTGGACACGTTTTCCATCAGATTCAATCAGAATTTGTCCAAACTTTTGACTTGTTCTGTAAATATGCTGCAATCACACATGATCCTATTAGTCGAGTAATTGAGAAAACAATCGTTGACTAATGGATAATGAAAATAATGGTTTATGACGAGCAGACACACGTATGAGACGAAGCAGGCATGCTGGGACGTTTGAACTGAGCTTTATCCACGACTCTACGCAGGTTCAAAGAGACATTTTTGCTTATCTCTTCAGGCGACAGCAGCAGCCAACAACATCTCAGCCACGCCGACATTCTTGTTCTTCAGGAACCGGGTGCGAGTGGATCAGTACCAGGGGGCAGACGCTGCAGGTCTGGAGGAGAAGGTCAAGCAGCACACAGAGAACGACGCCGGAAACAGTGAGGACTCGGACATTCCTAAGGGATACGTGAGTACATGTCCTGCTACGCATCAGTTAGCCTCAGCAGTTCCGTGTGAGCCCAGGGATCCCAGCGAGGAGCTCCGGCTGGGACGTTCGTGTCTGCTTCCACAGAGATGGTTGTGAAGCGGCAGCTGCAAATGAGGGAGCGTATGCCTCGGGAACATGCTGCTCCCGCAGAAACTCCTGCCACCAGGTCGCTCTGTTCTTCTCATCATGATGTGTTAGCCCGTTTGCCTTGATGAGGTTGCAGATCTTTACGTGGGAATTAGGTTAAAACATGGCAGGAAGTTGGTGAATACAAGCATGTCTGAAGTCACGCTGCTGTTGTCCGTTGTGTTTCAGATGGACCTCATGCCTTTTGTCAACAAAGCCGGCTGCGAGTGCCTGAACGAGAGCGACGACTGTGGCTTCGACAACTGTTTAATCAAAGACTCGTCCTACCTGGAGTCCGACTGCGATGAGCAGGTACGCCGTGCAGTTCCTGTGAGACAGAACCCAGAACTACGCTCTGACCGTGCAACGACTCGCCCCTCGTGAACTACGCGCTCCTCCAGTCAGCACCACCTGAGCTCTGACCGTGCAACGACTCGCCCCTCGTGAACTACCCGCTCCTCCAGTCGGCACCACGTGAGCTCTGACCGTGCAACGACTCGCCCCTCGTGAACTACGCGCTCATCCAGTCAGCACCACGTGAGCTCTGACCGTGCAACGACTCGCCCCTCGTGAACTACGCGCTCATCCAGTCAGCACCACGTGAGCTCTGACCGTGCAATGACTCGCCCCTCGTGAACTACGCGCTCATCCAGTCAGCACCACGTGAGCTCTGACCGTGCAACGACTCGCCCCTCGTGAACTACGCGCTCATCCAGTCAGCACCACATGAGCTCTGACCGTGCAACGACTCGCCCCTCGTGAACTACGTGCTCATCCAGTCAGCACCACATGAGCTCGGCCGTGCAACGACTCGCCCCTCATGAACTACGCGCTCATCCAGTCAGCACCACGTGAGCTCGGCCGTGCAACGACCCGCCCCTCGTGAACTACGCCCTCATCCTGTAAGCACCACGTGAGCTCTGACCGTGCATCGACTCGCCCCTCGTGAACTACGCGCTCATCCAGTCAGCACCACGTGAGCTCGGCCGTGCAACGACTCGCCCCTCGTGAACTACGCGCTCATCCAGTCAGCACCACGTGAGCTCGGCCGTGCAACGACTCGCCCCTCGTGAACTACGCGCTCATCCAGTCAGCACCACGTGAGCTCTGACCGTGCTACGACTCGCCCCTCGTGAACTACGCCCTCATCCTGTCAGCACCACGTGAGCTCTGACCGTGCAACGACTCGCCCCTCGTGAACTATGCGCTCATCCAGTCAGCACCACGTGAGCTCGGCCGTGCAACGACTCGCCCCTCGTGAACTACGCCCTCATCCTGTAAGCACCACGTGAGCTCTGACCGTGCAACGACTCGCCCCTCGTGAACTACGCCCTCATCCAGTCAGCACCACGTGAGCTCTGACCGTGCAACGACTCGCCCCTCGTGAACTACCCGCTCCTCCAGTCAGCACCACTAGCTCTGACCGTGCAACGACTCGCCCCTCTAACTACGCGCCATCCATCAGCACCACAGCCTGACCGGCAACACTCGCCCCTCTAACTACGCGCTCACCCCACCACTAGCCACCGCAATACTCGCCCCTCTAACTACCCCCCCGCACCACGCCTACCGCACACTCGCCCCTTCAACACGCGCCCCCATGCACCACAGCCACCGGCACGACTCGCCCCTCTAACACCCCCATTCACAGCACCACAGCCACCTGCAACACCGCCCCCTAACACCCCATCCCGCACCACAGCCACCGGCAACACTCGCCCCTCTAACTACGCCCTCTCCCACACCACAGCCGGCGCCGACCGCCCCTCTAACTACGCCCTCATCCTTCCACCACGCGCCTGACCGCACACCCGCCCCCTAACACGCCCTCATCCCACACCACAGCCTACCGCAACGACTCGCCCCTCTAACTACGCCCTCATCCATCAGCACCACAGCCTGACCTGCAACACTCGCCCCCGTAACACTGCTCATCCAGTCAGCACCACACCGCCGCACGACTCGCCCCTCATAACTACGCGCTCATCCAGTCAGCACCACGGAGCCGGCCGGCACGACCCGCCCCTCGTAACACGCCCTCACCCCAAGCACCACTAGCCTGACCGGCATCGACTCGCCCCCTACTACGCGCCACCTCACACCACGAGCCGGCCGGCAACGACTCGCCCCTCGTAACTACGCCCATCCAGTCAGCACCACGGAGCCGGCCGTGCAACGACTCGCCCCCTAACTACGCTCATCCTCAGCACCACGAGCTCTGACCGGCACGACTCGCCCCTCGTAACTACGCCCTCATCCTGTCAGCACCACGAGCCTGACCGTGCAACGACTCGCCCCTCGTAACTATGCGCTCATCCAGTCAGCACCACGTGAGCTCGGCCGTGCACGACTCGCCCCCGTGAACCACGCCCTCATCCTTGCACCACGTGAGCTCGGCCGTGCAACGACTCGCCCCCTAACTACGCGCCATCCAGTCGCACCACGTGAGCTCTGACCGTGCAACGACTCCCCCCTCGTGAACTACGTGCTCATCCAGTCGCACCACATGAGCTCGGCCATGCAACAACTCGCCCCTCGTGAACTATGCGCTCATCCAGTCAGCACCACGTGAGCTCTGACCGGCAACGACTCGCCCCTCGTGAATTACGGCCTCATCCAGTCCGCACCACGTGAGCTCTAACCGTGCAACGACTCGCCCCTCGTGAACTACGCCCTCATCCGGTCAGCACCACGTGAGCTCTGACCGTGCAACAACCCGCCCCTCGTAAACACCGCTCATCCAGTCAGCACCACGCGAGCTCTGACCGGCAACGACCCGCCCCTCGTGAACTACGCCCATCCTGTCAGCACAACGTGAGCTCGGCTGTGCAACGACTCGCCCCTCGTGAACTACGCGCCATACTTCAGCACCATGTGAGCTCTGACCGTGCAACGACTCGCCCCTTGCGAACTACGCGCTCCTCCATTAGCACCACGTGAGCTCTGACCTGCAACGACTCGCCCCTCGTGAACTACGCGCTCATCCAGTCAGCACCACGTGAGCTCTGACCGTGCAACGACTCGCCCCTCGTGAACTACGCCCTCATCCAGTCAGCACCACGTGAGCTCGGCAGTGCAACGACTCGCCCCTCGTGAACTACGCCCTCATCCTGTCAGCACCACGCGAGCTCTGACCGTGCAACGACCCGCCCCTCGTGAACTACGCCCTCATCCAGTCAGCACCACGTGAGCTCTGACCGTGCAACGACTCGCCCCTCGTGAACTACGCGCCATCCAGTCAGCACCACATGAGCTCTGACCGTGCAACACTCGCCCCTCGTGAACTACGTGCTCATCCAGTCAGCACCACATAGCTCGGCCGTGCAACGACTCGCCCCTCATGAACTACGCGCTCATCCAGTCAGCACCACGTGAGCTCGGCCGTGCAACGACCCGCCGCCGTGAACTACGCCCTCATCCTGTAAGCACCACGGAGCTCTGACCGTGCATCGACTCGCCCCTCGTGAACTACGCGCTCATCCAGTCAGCACCACGTGAGCTCGGCCGTGCAACGACTCGCCCATCGTGAACCACGCGCCATCCAGTCAGCACCACGTGAGCTCGGCCGTGCAACGACTCGCCCCTCGTGAACTACGTGCTCATCCAGTCAGCACCACGTGAGCTCTGACCGTGCTACGACTCGCCCCTCGTGAACTACGCCCTCATCCTGTCAGCACCACGTGAGCTCTGACCGTGCAACGACTCGCCCTCGGAACTATGCGCTCATCCAGTCAGCACCACGTGAGCTCGGCCGTGCAACGACTCGCCCCTCGTGAACTACGCCCTCATCCTGTAAGCACCACGGAGCTCTGACCATGCATCGACTCGCCCCTCGTGAACTACGCCCTCATCCTTAAGCACCACGTAGCTCTACCGTGCAACGACTCGCCCCTCGTGAACTACTGCTCATCCAGTCAGCACCACATGAGCTCGGCCATGCAACACTCGCCCCTCGTGAACTATGCGCCATCCAGTCAGCACCACGGAGCCTGACCGTGCAACGACTCGCCCTCGTGAATTACGGCCTCATCCAGTCCCACCACGTGAGCTCTAACCGTGCAACGACTCGCCCCTCGTAACTACGCCCTCATCCGGTCAGCACCACGTGAGCTCTACCGTGCAACAACTCGCCCCCTCGTAAACTACGCGCTCATCCATCAGCACCACGCAGCTCTACCGTGCAACACTCGCCCCTCGTGAACTACGCGCTCATCCTGTCAGCACCACGTGAGCTCGGCGTGCCACTCGCCCCTCGTACACGCGCCATCCTTCAGCACAACGTAGCTTGCCATGCAACACTTGCCCCTCGTGAACTACGCCCTCATCCTGTCAGCACCACGTGAGCTCTGACCATGCAACAACTCGCCCCTCTTGAACTACGCGCTCATCCAGTCATCACCACGCGAGCTCTGACCGTGCAATGACTCGCCCCTCGTGAACTACGCGCTCATCCTGTCAGCACCACGTGAGCTCGGCTGTGCAACGACTCGCCCCTCGTGAACTACGCGCTCATACTGTCAGCACCATGTGAGCTCTGACCGTGCAACGACTCGCCCCTCGTGAACTACGCGCTCCTCCATTGAGCACCACGTGAGCTCTGACCGTGCAACGACTCGCCCCTAGTGAACTACGCGCTCATCCAGTCAGCACCACGTGAGCTCTGACCGTGCAACGACTCGCCCCTCGTGAATTACGCCCTCATCCTGTAAGCACCACGTGAGCTCTGACCATGCATCGACTCGCCCCTCGTGAACTACGCCCTCATCCTGTAAGCACCACGTGAGCTCTGACCGTGCAACGACTCGCCCCTCGTGAACTACGTCCTCATCCTGTAAGCACCACGTGAGCTTTGACCGTGCAACGACTCGCCCCTCGTGAACTACGCGCTCATCCAGTCAGCACCACGTGAGCTCGGCCGTGCAACGACTCGCCCCTCGTGAACTACGCCCTCATCCTGTCAGCACCACGTGAGCTCTGACCGTGCAACGACTCGCCCCTCGTGAACTACGCGCTCATCCAGTCAGCACCACGTGAGCTCTGACCGTGCAACGACTCGCCCCTCGTGAACTACGCGCTTAACTGTCAGCACCATGTGAGCTCTGACCGTGCAACAACTCGCCCCTTGCGAACTACGCGCTCCTCCATTCAGCACCACGTGAGCTCGGCCGTGCAACGACTCGCCCCTAGTGAACTACGCGCTCATCCAGTCAGCACCACGTGAGCTCTGACCGTGCAACGACTCGCCCCTCGTGAACTACGCGCTCATCCAGTCAGCACCACGTGAGCTCTGACCGTGCAACGACTCGCCCCTCGTGAACTACGCGCTCCTCCAGTCAGCACCACGTGAGCTCTGACCGTGCAACGACTCACCCCTCGTGAACTACGCGCCCATCCAGTCAGCACCACGTGAGCTCGGCCGTGCAACGACTCGCCCCTCGTGAACTACGCCCTCATCCTGTCAGCACCACGTGAGCTCTGACCGTGCAACGACTCGCCCCTCGTGAACTACGCCCTCATCCAGTCAGCACCACGTGAGCTCTGACCGTGCAACGACTCGCCCCTCGTGAACTACGCCCTCATCCTGTAAGCACCACGTGAGCTCTGACCGTGCATCGACTCGCCCCTCGTGAACTACGCGCTTATCCAGTCAGCACCACGTGAGCTCGGCCGTGCAACGACTCGCCCCTCGTGAACTACGCCCTCATCCTGTCAGCACCACGTGAGCTCTGACCGTGCAACGACTCGCCCCTCATGAACTACGCGCTCATCCAGTCATCACCACGTGAGCTCGGCCGTGCAACGACTCGCCCCTCGTGAACTACGCCCTCATCCTGTAAGCACCACGTGAGCTCTGACCGTGCAACGACTCGCCCCTCGGGAACTACGCCCTCATCCAGTCAGCACCACGTGAGCTCTGACCGTGCAACGACTCGCCCTTCGTGAACTACGTGCTCATCCAGTCAGCACCACATGAGCTCGGCCGTGCAACGACTCGCCCCTCGTGAACTATGCGCTCATCCAGTCAGCACCACGTGAGCTCTGACCGTGCAACGACTCGCCCCTCGTGAATTACGGCCTCATCCAGTCCGCACCACGTGAGCTCTAACCGTGCAACGACTCGCCCCTCGTGAACTACGCCCTCATCCGGTCAGCACCACGTGAGCTCTGACCGTGCAACAACTCGCCCCTCGTAAACTACGCGCTCATCCAGTCAGCACCACGCGAGCTCTGACCGTGCAACGACTCGCCCCTCGTGAACTACGCGCTCATCCTGTCAGCACAACGTGAGCTTGGCCGTGCAACGACTTGCCCCTCGTGAACTACGCCCTCATCCTGTCAGCACCACGTTAGCTCTGACCATGCAACGACTCGCCCCTCGTGAGCTACGCGCTCATCCAGTCAGCACCATGTGAGCTCTGACCGTGCAACGACTCGCCCCTCGTGAACTACGCCCTCATCCAGTCAGCACCACGCGAGCTCTGACCGTGCAACAACTCGCCCCTTGCGAACTACGCGCTCCTCCATTGAGCACCACGTGAGCTCTGACCGTGCAACGACTCGCCCCTAGTGAACTACGCGCTCATCCAGTCAGCACCACGTGAGCTCTGACCGTGCAACGACTCGCCCCTCGTGAACTACGCCCTCATCCTGTAAGCACCACGTGAGCTCTGACCGTGCATCGACTCGCCCCTCGTGAACTACGCGCTTATCCAGTCAGCACCATGTGAGCTCGGCCGTGCAACGACTCGCCCCTCGTGAACTACGCCCTCATCCTGTCAGCACCACGTGAGCTCTGACCGTGCAACGACTCGCCCCTCATGAACTACGCGCTCATCCAGTCATCACCACGTGAGCTCGGCCGTGCAACGACTCGCCCCTCGTGAACTACGCGCTCATCCTGTAAGCACCACGTGAGATCTGACCGTGCAACGACTCGCCCCTCGTGAACTACGCGCTCATCCAGTCAGCACCACGTGAGCTCGGCCGTGCAACGACTCGCCCATCGTGAACTACGCGCTCATCCAGTCAGCACCACGTGAGCTCGGCCGTGCAACGACTCGCCCCTCATGAACTACGCGCTCATCCAGCCAGCACCACGTGAGCTCTGACCGTGCAACGACTCGCCCCTCGTGAACTACGTGCTCATCCAGTCAGCACCAGATGAGCTCGGCCGTGCAACGACTCGCCCCTCGTGAACTATGCGCTCATCCAGTCAGCACCACGTGAGCTCTGACCGTGCAACGACTCGCCCCTCGTGAACTACGTGCTCATCCAGTCAGCACCACCTGAGCTCTGACCGTGCAACGACTCGCCCCTCGTGAACTACGCCCTCATCCGGTCAGCACCACGTGAGCTCGGCCGTGCAACGACTCGCCCATCGTGAACTACGCGCTCATCCAGTCAGCACCACGTGAGCTCTGACCGTGCAACGACTCGCCCCTCGTGAACTACGCGCTCATCCAGTCAGCACCACGTGAGCTCTGACCGTGCAACGACTCGCCCCTCGTGAACTACGCGCTTAACTGTCAGCACCATGTGAGCTCTGACCGTGCAACAACTCGCCCCTTGCGAACTACGCGCTCCTCCATTCAGCACCACGTGAGCTCGGCCGTGCAACGACTCGCCCCTCGTGAACTACGCCCTCATCCTGTAAGCACCACGTGAGCTCTGACCGTGCAACGACTCGCCCCTCGTGAACTATGCCCTCATCCAGTCAGCACCACGTGAGCTCTGACCGTGCAACGACTCGCCCTTCGTGAACTACGTGCTCATCCAGTCAGCACCACATGAGCTCGGCCGTGCAACGACTCGCCCCTCGTGAACTATGCGCTCATCCAGTCAGCACCACGTGAACTCTGACCGTGCAACGACTCGCCCCTCGTGAATTACGCCCTCATCCTGTCAGCACCACGTGACCTCTGACCGTGCAACGACTCGCCCCTCATGAACTACGCGCTCATCCAGTCATCACCACGTGAGCTCGGCCGTGCAACGACTCGCCCCTCGTGAACTACGCGCTCATCCTGTAAGCACCACGTGAGATCTGACCGTGCAACGACTCGCCCCTCATGAACTACGCGCTCATCCAGTCATCACCACGTGAGCTCGGCCGTGCAACGACTCGCCCCTCGTGAACTACGCGCTCATCCTGTAAGCACCACATGAGCTCGGCCGTGCAACGACTCGCCCATCATGAACTACGCCCTCATCCAGTCAGCACCACGTGAGCTCGGCCGTGCAACGACTCGCCCCTCATGAACTACGCGCTCATCCAGTCAGCACCACGTGAGCTCTGACCGTGCAATGACTCGCCCCTCGTGAACTACGTGCTCATCCAGTCAGCACCAGATGAGCTCGGCCGTGCAACGACTCGCCCCTCGTGAACTATGCGCTCATCCAGTCAGCACCACGTGAGCTCTGACCGTGCAACGACTCGCCCCTCGTGAACTACGCCCTCATCCAGTCAGCACCACGTGAGCTCGGCCGTGCAACGACTCGCCCATCGTGAACTACACGCTCATCCAGTCAGCACCACTTGAGCTCGGCCGTGCAACGACTCGTCCCTCATGAACTACGCGCTCATCCAGTCAGCACCACCTGAGCTCTGACCGTGCAACGACTCGCCCCTCGTGAACTACGCCCTCATCCGGTCAGCACCACGTGAGCTCGGCCGTGCAACGACTCGCCCATCGTGAACTACGCGCTCATCCAGTCAGCACCACGTGAGCTCTGACCGTGCAACGACTCGCCCCTCGTGAACTACGCGCTTAACTGTCAGCACCATGTGAGCTCTGACCGTGCAACAACTCGCCCCTTGCGAAATACACGCTCCTCCATTCAGCACCACGTGAGCTCGGCCGTGCAACGACTCGCCCCTCGTGAACTACGCCCTCATCCTGTAAGCACCACGTGAGCTCTGACCGTGCAACGACTCGCCCCTCGGGAACTACGCCCTCATCCAGTCAGCACCACGTGAGCTCTGACCGTGCAACGACTCGCCCTTCGTGAACTACGTGCTCATCCAGTCAGCACCACATGAGCTCGGCCGTGCAACGACTCGCCCCTCGTGAACTATGCGCTCATCCAGTCAGCACCACGTGAGCTCTGACCGTGCAACGACTCGCCCCTCGTGAATTATGGCCTCATCCAGTCCGCACCACGTGAGCTCTAACCGTGCAACGACTCGCCCCTCGTGAACTACGCCCTCATCCGGTCAGCACCACGTGAGCTCTGACCGTGCAACAACTCGCCCCTCGTAAACTACGCGCTCATCCAGTCAGCACCACGCGAGCTCTGACCGTGCAACGACTCGCCCCTCGTGAACTACGCGCGCATCCTGTCAGCACAACGTGAGCTTGGCCGTGCAACGACTCGCCCCTCGTGAACTACGCCCTCATCCTGTCAGCACCACGTGAGCTCTGACCATGCAACGACTCGCCCCTCGTGAGCTACGCGCTCATCCAGTCAGCACCATGTGAGCTCTGACCGTGCAACGACTCGCCCCTCGTGAACTACGCCCTCATCCAGTCAGCACCACGCGAGCTCTGACCGTGCAACAACTCGCCCCTCGTGAACTACGCCCTCATCCGGTCAGCACCACGTGAGCTCGGCCGTGCAACGACTCGCCCATCGTGAACTACGCGCTCATCCAGTCAGCACCACGTGAGCTCTGACCGTGCAACGACTCGCCCCTCGTGAACTACGCCCTCATCCTGTAAGCACCACGTGAGCTCTGACCGTGCATCGACTCGCCCCTCGTGAACTACGCGCTTATCCAGTCAGCACCATGTGAGCTCTGACCGTGCAACAACTCGCCCCTCGTGAACTACGCCCTCATCCTGTCAGCACCACGTGAGCTCTGACCGTGCAACGACTCGCCCCTCGTGAACTACGCGCTCATCCAGTCATCACCACGTGAGCTCGGCCGTGCAACGACTCGCCCCTCGTGAACTACGCGCTCATCCTGTAAGCACCACGTGAGCTCTGACCGTGCAACGACTCGCCCCTCGTGAACTACGCGCTCATCCAGTCAGCACCACGTGAGCTCGGCCGTGCAACGACTCGCCCATCGTGAACTACGCGCTCATCCAGTCAGCACCACGTGAGCTCGGCCGTGCAACGACTCGCCCCTCATGAACTACGCGCTCATCCAGTCAGCACCACGTGAGCTCTGACCGTGCAACGACTCGCCCCTCGTGAACTACGCCCTCATCCAGTCAGCACCACGTGAGCTCGGCCGTGCAACGACTCGCCCATCGTGAACTACACGCTCATCCAGTCAGCACCACTTGAGCTCGGCCGTGCAACGACTCGCCCCTCGTGAACTACGCGCTCATCCAGTCAGCACCACCTGAGCTCTGACCGTGCAACGACTTGCCCCTCGTGAACTACGCGCTCATCCAGTCAGCACCACGTGAGCTCTGACCGTGCATCGACTCGCCCCTCGTGAACTACGCCCTCATCCTGTAAGCACCACGTGAGCTCTGACTGTGCAACGACTCGCCCCTCGTGAACTACGCCCTCATCCCGTCAGCACCACGTGAGGTCGGCCGTGCAATTACTCGCCCCGCGTGAACTAAGCCCTCATCCAGTCAACACCACGTGAGCTCTGACCGTGCAACGACTCGCCCCTCTTGAACTACACCCTCATCCTGTAAGCACCATGTGAGCTCTGACCGTGCAACGACTTGCCCCCCGTGAACTACGCCCTCATCCAGTCAGCACCACGTGAGCTCTGACCGTGCAACGACTCGCCCCTCGTGAATTACGCCCTCACCCTTTCAGCACCATGTGAGCTCTGATCATGCTACGACTCGCCCCTCGTTAACTGCGCCCTCATCCCGTCAGCACCACGTGAGCTCTGACTGTGCAACGAATCGCCCCTCGTGAATTACGCCCTCGTCCTTTCAGCACCACGTGAGCTCTGACCGTGCAACGATTCGCCCCTAGTGAACTACGCCCTCATCCGGTCAGCACCACGTGAGCTCTGACCGTGCAATGACTCGCCCCTCGATAACTAAGCCCTCATCCAGTCAGCACCACGTGAGCTCTGACCGTGCAACGACTCGCCCCTAGTGAACTAGGCCCTCATCCGGTCAGCACCATGTAAGCTCTGACCGTGCAACGACTCGCCCCTCATGAACTACGCGCTCATCCAGTCAGCACCACGTGAGCTCTGACAGTGCAACGACTCGCCCCCCGTGAACTACGCCCTCATCCTGTCAGCACCATGTAAGCTCTGACCGTGCAACGACTCGCCCCTCATGAACTACGCGCTCATCCAGTCAGCACCACGTGAGCTCGGCCGTGCAACGACCCGCCCCTCGTGAACTACGCCCTCATCCTGTAAGCACCACGTGAGCTCTGACCGTGCAACGACTCGCCCCTCGTGAAATACGCGCTTATTCAGCCAGCACCATGTGAGCTCTGATCATGCTACGACTCGCCCCTCTTGAATTACGCCCTCATCCTGTCAGCACCACGTGAGTTCTGACCGTGCAACGACTCGCCCCTCGTGAACTACGCCCTCATCCAGTCAGCACCACGTGAGCTCTGACTGTGCAACAACTCGCCCCTCGTGAACTACACGCTCAACCTGAACACACGACTGGTGTACGTGTGATGCGGTGCCTGGAATCTGTGCATCTTCACTGACGGCATAAATACGACATGAACAGAGGATCTGCATCAATACTGAGCAGCCGAAGCGGACGCGACGGTTCCCCGATTCTGTCGTCATGGCAGCAGAGCTGACGGCCTGGGTGCTCAGATGTCAGCAGCTGCGTTTTCGTGGACCCGAACATACCGATGGCTTTCAGTTTAAAAGCTCTGTGGGAAATGATCCAAACCAAATAAATTATCACTGGTTTGATTATTGATTATTTATTATATTTCTCTCCTCAAACCAATGGTGGGATCATGGAAACGCTGAAATCCTCAATCAGGATGATCTCATTCTGAAAGGTGAAAATGTCTCCATGGCCAGTGTCACCAGAAAATTCTAGCTCCGTTCTTCAAGGACAGGATTCCCCTGACTTGCTCTGCAGCCGTCCCTGTTAGGGTTGGCACGATACTAAAATTTCAAACTCGATATAGATATCTGAAAAAATATTTGGTACTCAATACCATTTTTGATACTACAGGGGGTAAAAAAATTAGACAAAATACTTAAAAGCATAAGAAATACTTGTGATAACTTGAAAATCTCTTTTGCTAGTTGAATAAATGTACAAATAAATGCGAAAAATATACCCAAATATAATGCAATTTGACAATATTTTAAGGTTGTCTGAGGTACTATTTTTTTGATATGTAAAACATCCAAAAATCTAAAAGTAACAATAGTAGAATATACAAACAATAGTTTTCATCTTGTGTCATATTGCTATGCGGGGCTGTTCTCCAGAGCGTCTTTGATCTCAGTCGTGTTTTTCCTACGACTGGTCGTTGTTGCTTTTTTTTTTTTTTTTTTAATTTTAAATGTATATTTTATTGAAACAGTACAAGAGAAAAAAAAGAAATACAGTACAATTGCAGCCCCCAACACCCCCCACCCAATCATTCAAGCCAACTGAATTGTCCCTCTTGTAAATTAAACAAACAGACCTTTTGGTTTGTGGACAACAATCTAAAGACAATAAGCTAAGACAAATTGGATGTAAATAAATAAATATGTGACATATGTACTTTGTGTAAGAGAAAACAAACAAATCAATAAATGAATAGAGGAGGGAAAAAAAAGAGAAAAAACAAAACAAAGGAGAAGAAAGAAAGAAAGAAAAAAAAAGAGGGGGGAGAAAATGACAGCTGCTCGCTGCTTGCATCCTGGCTCAGTGAGTGAGAGCCTGCACTAAAGGTGTAACTGTAAAATCAGTATTGATATAAGGGTAGACACTGGTTCAGGGAGGGTATGGGAGGACGGCTAGGTAGGCACCAGGGGAAGACTGATCCCAGGTAACAGCATGTCACTACAATACCTTGTCAGGTGGGAGTTTCTCAAAGTATTGGAGAGGGGGTCTCCAATGAGTGTAAAACCTATCAGAGCACCCTCTAAGAGAGAATTTAATTTTCTCCAGTTTAAGGAGGAACAGGATATCATGAATGCATGCTTAGAAAGATGGAGGTTGTGGAGATTTCCATAACAGAAGGATCTTTCTGCGGGCGATTAAAGACGCAAAAGCAATGACATTTTCTTGCGTTGCTGAGGTGACCAGATTATCAGGAGACCTACCGAAAATAGCTACAGTATGTGTGGGGATGGTTTAACCGTTATACCAAGAATGTTAGAAATGGACTTAAAAATGGACAGCCAATAATTATCTAATTTTGGACAAGACCAAAACATGTGAGTCAGGTTACAGGGAGACTGTGAACATCTACTGCAGGTTTCGTCAACTGAACCTGGGAACATTTTGGAAAGTTTATGCTGTAATGGAGACGGTGAAGCACTTTAAACTGTATGAGAGATAGCCTAGCACAGCTAGAAGAAGAGTTGACAGCATCGAGAGCCTTTTTCCAGAACTCTTCAGATAAGAGTATCTGTAATTCGATTTCCCAATCCGTTTTGATCTTATTAATCACAGATTCGTTATTTGTGAGTAGGAGGTCATAGAGGAAAAAAACCTGGCCCCCCTGGTAATTTACAAATTACAATTTGTAATTTTTTTATCTATTATTAGTTTCTTATTATTTGAATTTCTGTTGTGAATTTAGTGTTTCCTTTAACTGGAGGGTAGGAATCAGTTTGAGGACGACTGTGTGTATGTGTGCTATCGGCTTTTTGCAACTGAAATTGATAGGTTATTGGTGTTGATTGTAAAGCAGTTATGGTGCATCCCTCTAAATAAGACTGGATGGATGGTAGTTCATGTAGATGTGTGGGTGCGCTTCTGTCTGCCAGCTGTAATTAACGTGATGTTTTTTAACTCTGCTCCAGTTACTGATAACAATGGCCTTCAACCAGCCGGTGAAGCTCTTCTCCATGAAGCTGCAGTCCTCAGACTTTGGTGAGTTTCCTTCCTGTACTGACTATGTTCCTGGTCTCTGGAGTAAATGCAGGGGCATCCTTCCTTGTCTCAATGTGCTTGTCCTCCATGGCAGCCCAAGCCCCGAAGGTGGTGAAGGTGTTTATCAACCTGCCCCGGTCGATGGGCTTTGATGATGCAGAGCGAAGTGAAGCCACGCAGACTCTGGAGCTGTCAGAGGAAGACTACAAGGACGACAGTCTGATCCCTCTCCGCTACGTCAAGTTTCAGAACGTGCAGAGCGTCACGGTGAGGACGGACAACGTCCTGCTCCCTACATCTCACTGCATTTAGGACCAATGCCCATGTTCTCATTTAAAACCATTAAATGGTGGTGGACTGATGGTGGTTTTCATTGAAGGAACACAGCACCCACCTTCATCTTCTCCTCATCCTCATGCTGAGCAAGACTCTTGAGCGCTTTTTAATATCTCAAATGCGGTCGGAGATCCGGGGGGGGGGGCTTCATTATCCACCGACTTTCATAATGGAGATCAGTGGCGCTCAAAACAAAAAGGTCCATAAAAGTCCACACAAACTTGTCAATATTCCTCCATACTGCTCATCCAATGTAATCCAAGTGTCCTGAGTGGGTAGCGTCCAGAATTTACTGGAAACCATCATTTAGTAGATTTTTAGAGTCTTTCTTTCTTTCTTTCTTTCTTTTCATCCGTCCGTCCGTCCGTCCCTGCTAAAAGACAGACAGACAGACAATGTAAACCATGAAATTCTTCTTCTATGCTTGCATCATCGGCAGAGTAGGCGCTTAACGCCGCGACTTCCATAATGTTGTTCGTGAACTCTCATGGATGCATCGGGGAAGTATGATGTTCTACTGTTTTGTCTGATAAATGATGTGGTTTCCAGTAAATTCTAACACCCCCCCCCCCCCGTATCTCCAGCTGCATTTGAGATTTTAAAAAGTGCTCCAGAGTAGGGCTGAAAGATATATCGTTATCGTATCTATATCGAGATATGGACATTCAAGATATTAATATCGCAAAAGCAACTATATAAAAGATATAGATTTCCCCTGCGCTTGTCCTGCATATAAAGCTCTGGAAGTCACAAACAAAACTGCACTTTCCACCAAAGTGCTTGGTTTTCAACAAACCCGTAGTCATATCGTATCGTATCGATATTGAGATGTCTGGCATGAATATCGAGATATGAAATTTTGTCCATATCATTCAGCCCTACTCCAGAGTCTTGCTCAGCATGAGGAGCAGATGAAGGACCATCATTCTGTGGGTGCACTATCCTGTTTAAGACCTCTGCTCTTCATGTTGGGAGGTGCATTGTATCAGGCCAAGAGAAAAACGCGTTTTTCTGTGGAAAATGACATTTCTGCCACAGTTAAAGGAATTTTTTTAGCAAAACTACAGCGTTGGTAAACTGTTGTCCAAAGTTGTGAAGGCAGGAGGATATCTGGACTTCTGTGGCCTGAAATCTGTTTTCTCTCCACCAGTTGTTTGTCAAGTCAAACCAAGGAGATGAGGAGACGACAAAAATCACCTACCTGACCTTTATAGGCACTCCAGTCCAGGCCACCAACATGAACGACTTCAAAAGGGTATGCAGCAGCTGGCCGTGGCCGTGGCAACGCCTGTCATGGTGTGTCTGTGTCACACTAACCCATGTTTCGTTGGCTGCTCTTCAGGTTGTAGGGAAGAAAGGCGAAAGCCACTGAGGATGACAAAGGCGAGTGACGACGAGAAGAAGAGGAGGAGACTGCAGATACAAACTAGGATTCTCCTGTTATCAAGCTGTCATCCTTCTGCAGACCTTCTCCTGCTCTGGAAGCAGTCCTTCATCTCTGAAGACTCGCCCCACAATCATTAATGTCATCATTTTGAAAACCTGTAAATAAATGCAGTCCTTTTTCAAAGGCATGTGGCTCGGCTCAGCTTGTCTGGAGACCAGGGGGGTGGAGGAGCACGGAGAAGGTGCTCAGCACAGGTGGAGGCAGTAATAGTGTCCAGGATCTGGACTTTGTGGGTCTCCATGTCGACTTTCAGGATCCACTGAGATCACGTAAGGGTTCAGAAGTCATTTAATCAACATCACCAGAAAAAAAGATATTCCTTCTGAATGCTTCTGTAGGCCTCTCGTAAGTCTGGGACCGGATGCGGGGCGTGTCTCCTGTAGTTCGGAACCGGGCGCGGGGAGTGTCTCCTGTACTTTGGAACCCAGAACGGGGTGTGTCTCCTGTAGTCTGGAACCAGGCGCGGGGCGTGTCTCCTGTAGTCTGGAATCGAGAACGGGGCGTGTCTCCTGTAGTCTGGAACCGGGCGCGGGGCGTGTCTCCTGTAGTTCGGAACCAGGTGCGGGGCGTGTCTCCTGTACTCTGGAACCCAGAACGGGGTGTGTCTCCTGTAGTCTGGAACCAGGCGCGGGGCGTGTCTCCTGTAGTCTGGAACTGAGAACAGGGCATGTCTCCTGTAGTCTGGAACCGAGAACAGGGCGTGGCTCCTGTAGTCTGGAATCGGGCGCGGGGTGTGTCTCCTGTAGTCTGGAACCAGGCGCGGGGTGTGTCTCCTGTAGTCTGGAACTGAGAACCTGGCGTGTCTCCTGTAGTCTGGAACCAGGCGCGGGGTGTGTCTCCTGTAGTCTGGAACTGAGAACAGGGCATGTCTCCTGTAGTCTGGAACCGAGAACAGGGCGTGGCTCCTGTAGTCTGGAATCGGGCGCGGGGCGTGTCTCCTGTAGTCTGGAACCGAGAACGGGGCGTCACCTGTAGTCTGGAACCGGGCGCAGGGCGTGTCTCCTGTAGTTCGGAACCAGGCACGGGCATGTCTCCTGTAGTCTGGAACCGAGAACCAGGCGTGTCTCCTGTAGTTCGGAACCGGGCGCGGGGCGTGTCTCCTGTAGTCTGGAACCGAGAACGGGGCGTGTCTCCTGTAGTTTGGAACCGAGAAAGGGGCGTGTCTCCTGTAGTCTGGAACCCAGAACGGGGCGTGTCTCCTGTAGTCTGGAACCGAGAACGGGGCGTGTCTCCTGTAGTCTGGAACCAGGCGCGGGGCGTGTCTCCTGTAGTCTGGAACCGAGAACGGGGGGTGTCTCCTGTAGTATGGAACCGGGCGCGGGGCGTGTCTCCTGTAGTCTGGAACCGGGCGTGGGGCGTGTCTCCTGTAGTCTGGAACCGAGAACGGGGCGTGTCTCCTGCAGTTTGGAACCGGCAGTGGGGCGTGTCTCCTGTAGTATGGAACCGGCAGTGGGGCGTGTCTCCTGTAGTCTGGAACCGGCAGTGGGGCGTGTCTCCTGCAGTTTGGAACCGGCAGTGGGGCGTGTCTCCTGCAGTATGGAACCGGCAGTGGGGCGTGTCTCCTGTAGTCTGGAACCGAGAACGGGGCGTGTCTCCTGTAGTCTGGAACCGAGAACGGGGCGTGTCTCCTGTAGTATGGAACTGGGCGCGGGGCGTGTCTCCTGTAGTCTGGAACCGGGCGTGGGGCGTGTCCCCTGTAGTCTGGAACCGGTCGTGGGGCGTGTCTCCTGTAGTCTGGAACCGAGAACTGGGCGTGCCTCCTGTAGTCTGGAACCGAGAACGGGGCGTGTCTCCTGTAGTTCGGAACCGGGCGCAGGGCGTGTCTCCTGTAGTTCGGAACCGGGCGCGGGGTGTCTCCTGTAGTCTGGAACCAAGAATGGGGCGTGTCTCCTGTAGTTCGGAACCGGGCATGGGGCGTGTCTCCTGTAGTCTGGAACCGAGAACGGGGCATGTCTCCTGTAGTCTGGAATCGGGCGTGGGGCGTGTCTCCTGTAGTCTGGAACCGAGAACGGGGCGTGTCTCCTGTAGTCTGGTACCGAGAACGGGGCGTGTCTCCTGTAGTCTGGAACCGTGCGCGGGGCGTGTCTCCTGTAGTCTGGAACCGAGAACGGGGCGTGTCTACTGTAGTCTGGAACCGAGAAGGGGGCGTGTCTCCTGCAGTTTGGAACCGGCAGTGGGGCGTGTCTCCTGCAGTATGGAACCGGCAGTGGGGCGTGTCTCCTGTAGTCTGGAACCGAGAACGGGGCGTGTCTCCTGTAGTCTGGAACCGAGAACGGGGCGTGTCTCCTGTAGTATGGAACAGGGCGCGGGGCGTGTCTCCTGTAGTCTGGAACCGGGCGTGGGGCGTGTCCCCTGTAGTCTGGAACCGAGAACGGGGCGTGTCTCCTGTAGTCTGGAACCGAGAACGGGGCGTGTCTCCTGTAGTTCGGAACCGGGCGTGGGGCGTGTCCCCTGTAGTCTGGAACCGAGAACGGGGCGTGTCTCCTGTAGTCTGGAACCGGGCACGGGGCGTGTCTCCTGTAGTTCGGAACCGAGAACGGGGCGTGTCTCCTGTAGTCTGGAACCGAGAACGGGGCGTGTCTCCTGTAGTATGGAACAGGGCGCGGGGCGTGTCTCCTGTAGTCTGGAACCGGGCGTGGGGCGTGTCCCCTGTAGTCTGGAACCGAGAACGGGGCGTGTCTCCTGTAGTCTGGAACCGAGAACGGGGCGTGTCTCCTGTAGTTCGGAACCGGGCGTGGGGCGTGTCCCCTGTAGTCTGGAACCGAGAACGGGGCGTGTCTCCTGTAGTCTGGAACCGGGCACGGGGCGTGTCTCCTGTAGTTCGGAACCGGGCACGGGGCGTGTTTCCTGTAGTGTGGAACCGAGAATGGGGCGTGTCTCCTGTAGTCTGGAACCCGGCGCGGGGCGTGTCTCCTGTAGTCTGGAACCGAGAACGGGGCGTGTCTCCTGTAGTCTGGAACCGAAAACGGGGCGTGTCTCCTGTAGTCTGGAACCGAGAACGGGGCGTGCCTCCTGTAGTCTGGAACCGAGAACGGGGCATGTCTCCTGTAGTTCGGAACCGGGCGCGGGGCGTGTCTCCTGTAGTTCGGAACGGGGCGCGGGGCGTCTCCTGTAGTCTGGAACCGAGAATGGGGCGTGTCTCCTGTAGTTCGGAACCGGGCATGGGGCGTGTCTCCTGTAGTCTGGAACCGAGAACGGGGCATGTCTCCTGTAGTCTGGAATCGGGCGCGGGGCGTGTCTCCTGTAGTCTGGAACCGAGAACGGGGCGTGTCTCCTGTAGTCTGGTACCGAGAACGGGGCGTGTCTCCTGTAGTCTGGAACCGTGCGCGGGGCGTGTCTCCCGTAGTCTGGAACCGAGAACGGGGCGTGTCTCCTGTAGTTCGGAACCGGGCGCGGGGCGTCTCCTGTAGTCTGGAACCGAGAACGGGGCGTGTCTCCTGTAGTCTGGAACCGTGCGCGGGGCGTGTCTCCCGTAGTCTGGAACCGAGAACGGGGCGTGTCTCCTGTAGTCTGGAACTGAGAACGGGGCGTGTCTCCTGCAGTATGGAACCGGCAATGGGGCGTGTCTCCTGCAGTATGGAACCGAGAACGGGGCGTGTCTCCTGTAGTCTGGAACCGAGAACGGGGTGTGTCTCCTGTAGTCTGGAACTGAGAACGGGGCATGTCTCCTGCAGTATGGAACCGGCAATGGGGCATGTCTCCTATGGTCTGGAACCAAGCGCCAGGCGTGTCTCCTGTAGTCTGGAACCGCGAACGGGGTGTGTCTCCTGTAGTTCGGAACCGGGCATGGGGCGTGTCTCCTGTAGTCGAACCGAGAACGGGGCGTGTCTCCTGTAGTCCGGAACCGGGCGTGGGGCGTGTCTCCTGTAGTCTGGACCCGGGCACGGGCATGTCTCCTATGGTATGGAACCGAGCGCCAGGCGTGTCTCCTGTAGTCGAACCGAGAACGGGGCGTGTCTCCTGTAGTCCGGAACCGGGCGTGGGGCATGTCTCCTGTAGTCTGGACCCGGGCACGGGCATGTCTCCTGTAGTCCGGAACCGGGCGTGGGGCGTGTCTCCTGTAGTCTGGACCCGGGCACGGGCATGTCTCCTATGGTATGGAACCGAGCGCCAGGCGTGTCTCCTGTAGTCCGGAACCGAGAACGGGGCGTGTCTCCTGTAGTCTGGAACCGTGCGCGGGGCGTGTCTCCCGTAGTCTGGAACCGAGAACGGGGCGTGTCTCCTGTAGGTTGGAACTGAGAACGGGGCGTGTCTCCTGCAGTATGGAACCGGCAATGGGGCATGTCTCCTATGGTCTGGAACCAAGCGCCAGGCGTGTCTCCTGTAGTCTGGAACCGCGAACGGGGCGTGTCTCCTGTAGTCCGGAACCGGGCGTGGGGCGTGTCTCCTGTAGTCTGGACCCGGGCACGGGCATGTCTCCTATGGTATGGAACCGAGCGCCAGGCGTGTCTCCTGTAGTCCGGAACCGGGTAGCAGAATTAAACCATCCTATAGTAAACATCAGGTGTCATTTCAAAGGGGACAACAGGTGGCTTTAAAGGACATGAGGGGATTTGACGTCATCACCCTTTGATGTATGCACACCTGCAGGTCATAAAACAATAAAAGGGGCGGGGCTTATGGGCAATAAAACTGTCAAAATTAGTTTGATGAAAGGTGGGTCTCATCTCTCTCTATCAGGATATTGTTGTCAGTGCTCTGATTTTTTCTAATGCGTGTTAAATTAACTTTTTAAGAATTCAAAATATTTTGATTTTTATTGCGCTTAATAAAGCTCGCAAGACTACGTGATGAACACGCAATGCATTGTGGGAACAAAGGTCAGAAAACTGTTGTACGCACCATTAGCGTTGCATTAACAAAGATATCAGGTGTACACCAGCAAATACTGGAAGTGCCAAATTTATTTTCAGCAGTGTTCCACCTCCAATAACATTCAGAAGGGCCCAGTATTTCAAAAATAATCCACCAGGATTAATCCAGGTGGATTGGATTTTTTCCAGATCTGATCAGAAATTGGGTATTTCAAACAAGATTTTATCCTGAAGATATAAATCCAGATCTGTGAATCCAATCCTACCTTTAATACAGATTTTTTACTCTTTTGGGTATTTCATAAGTTTGGGCCCAAATCTGGATCATTTTGATCCTGAAAATGGGGATTAAAATAAACCCACCTCAGAGGTGGATTTGAGGAGGATCTTGATGTGGAAAACAATGAGGTTGCAGCTGCAGTCACGAACTACACATCTTTCACTCTGAATCTGCCACATAAATCTACTTCTTTCATACTGAGAAAATAATATGATCACGCAATATTTTTCAAAATGAAATGTTTCATACGCATCATGATGGAGCCAAATTTACAACAAGCATAGTGCTCTTGTTTCTACTAAGTAAATTATTTTTGCTTGAGACCTCTATTTTTTACTTTTGAGATTTGAAGTGTAACCACATTTGAAACTTCACCCATGCACATTTCATGTTCCACCAATGTGCTAAATTACTCATTATGTGGACCACTCAGGCAACCCTTTCAAACTTGTTCTGGAAAGCCGTCTTTTGTCTCTTATACCGTTATCATCCAGACAAACGCCTCCATGTCATTAAAGAGGAAATGTTGCAGCACGTTGTTTAGGCTGAATGCACAAGAAAATGTCCCAACACCGCTGTATATTTCAGAACTTTTATTACTCTGCCTGGTGCATTCATTTATTCGTTGCTGCCGCTTTCTGCTATCTATAAAAGCCAAATGTTCTCTTCTTCTTCACTTTCTGACATCACAATAACAATGAACAGCGCCCCTTAGTGGCGACCCGCAAACATGATTTCACATCACTACAACGGGGATGAAAGGATGCTTGTGTGACAAACGACACATCTACAATATTTCCCCAAATCTGAACGTAGCTGTAATTGCAGTCCATCATTTAAAATAAGTAAACAAAATCTGCACATAGCTCAGAATTTAGTGACAGTTACAGACGAATCCTGAAAAGTAAAATTTCTGTCACAAAGTAAACATGTTGACGCTCCATAAATAAAAATGTTTGCATGAATAATTGATAACCATGTTTCGTTTTCACATAAATGTATTACTTTAACTGCTTGTCAAGCATCCAACTCTTCACCTTCACCTCTTCTTTCTGAGCTGAGTGAGTCCGTCCCTTTCAGAGGACATTCTGCTGCTGAGTCTGCTCAGTAAGTTTCTTTTACTCAAGATTTTCATTTCTGCACTTCTTGTTGCCAAATAACAAAACACTTTTATTATTGTGCTTCCTTGATTTGTGTCTTGGATATTAAAATCATTTATTAACCCTAAAACAGGCAGGAATGGAATATGGGTTGCAAAAAATAATTTAATGTTATCACTCATCTCTTTAGACCCTAAGAAAAATATTTCCACTTTCAAAAAATATATATATTGTACGCATTGGATTTTATGAGTTGTATCTCCCAGGATACGTTGCCCAACTGAGGTATAAACAGAGCCCAAATAATAAACATATTGATGTTCAATTTGATGAAGATAAATTATAAATTGTTGCATTTCTTGGTCATTTATATCACACATAGCACTTTAAAAGTTTATTTTATTTATTTTTATCAATCTCATATCAAAGCAATCTCATTAAAAAAAGTGTCAAAAACAGAACATTTCATGTTGAACATATTGAACTTCTTTTTGCACTGAAGATTGCATAAAAACAAAACAACACAGCAATTTCATGTTCTCGAATGATGCACACTAAACACTGTTGAAAGTTTTATGGATCCAGGTTTTCCATAATGGTGGGAACTCTATGAACAATGCTCCTAATTTCGTGTCAATATTTCATTTCTTATGGAACGCTTGGAAGCAGTTGCGTGGGTTTTTCCCTGTGTGCGATGCACAGACGAACATCACATTTTGTGCAGTAGATTGTTTTCTGTCCATCTGGACAGAGCCTGCACCTTCCCTTGTCTGTGAAAGCTGGGAAGTGATCCACTTGATCATGGCGGACATCAACCAAGGGTCTTGGGGTTTTGGGCCTTTGTATGAATCTTGTGGGGCTATGCACATTCTCCTCCCCTCCCTTGGAAGGCCTCCCCTTCTTCTTTCCACTGTGGATAAGGGCATCTGCGATCTCCAGCCTGAATTCCTTGAGCTTTTTGTGCTTTTGTACACCAATGCTTTTGGCATCTTGGCGATACAGCAGCCATCCATTGTTGTTGGCTATATCAGCCATTTGCCAAAAGAGGCACAGATACCACCTGTGGGACTTTGCAGGAGTGCGGTACGAGGCTACCATCATGTCAGCAAGGTCAACTCCTCCCATGTGGACATTGTACTGTGACACAATGTTTGGACAGGGAACAGCAACTCTTCTTCTCTCCTCTCTGGAAAAACGCCTGACTTCCTTGAGAGGGGTGATCGCAGCACAAGAGCTTGCTAACAACTTTGTTGTCAGACCATTTTACAACAGCCACTTCTGCCTCATTGTCCACCCTGTAGTCGTAGCTGCCCCTTCCTTGCTTCAACAGAGCACGGTCATCCTCAAGTGTGCATCCTTTAAGCCTGTTCTTGCGGATGGTTCCCAGACTTCGCAAACCAAGGGACTCCTTCAGATGCACAATGAGTGGAAGGGAGGTGAAAAAATTGTTAAAGTAGACAACACACTCTGATGGATTCTTGATGGTTTTGCAGAGTTGAATGACAACATTGCCTCCGACTCCAAATTCTTTGCCTGGACCCTGGCCTGTGCCAAATGTGCTTTTTCCAGTGTATGTCAGGAAGTCATACACTATCCCAGACACGCCTGCTCGAACAAAGATCTTGAAGCCCCAATGGTGAGGTTTGCTTAGGAGATACTGTCGCAGAGATCCAGCCTTTGTTCCTTTGTAAGGGACCATCATTTCATCTATTGAGAACTTGTTCTCGCTTTCAATTTCAGACATTTCTTTCTTATGTGCTCCAGCACTGGTGTCACTTTGCAAAGCCGATCTTGGGTTGGGCCTGATGTCTGATTGTCCTGAAAGTGGATGAATCGTGAAAGGCATTTAAACCTTTTAACTGACATCACATTGGCTATTTTGGCATAGCGTGTGTCTTCTGCCCAATAATCATCCATGGATGGCATTCTCACCACTCCCATGATAAGCTTAATGCCAACAAATGACTTGATCTCATCCACAGTGGTGTTTATGCTTGCTCCAATTAGCTGACAGCTGTAGAGATTTGTCTGTTCAGCAATAAGTTGGAACAGATCATCATCAAAAAAATTGGGCAAAGTAGCTACATGGAGAAGACAGCTCATCAGGTGCACTGAATTCACTGGCAGCTGCTGTTGACTGGTGCTCAAACCGTTTCTTACGCCAGCTGTAAAAAAAAGAAAAAAAGAGAGAAAATTGACAAACACATATAAATAAATATATACAAAAACTTACATACATTTGTTTCTATGAATTGCAAGTGTCCCTAAATAAAACTACTGTCACCTGAATCCTTTGGTTCGTTTGGACTTTGTGCTGCGGTCCCTCTCTTCATCCTCCTCATCAGAACTGATACTGTTAGAACTGCTTTCATTCACTGCCTCTAGCTCACGCTGGCTGAAAATTACTTCCTGATCTTCATCACTGTTTGACTCAGAGTCAGAAGAACTTGCAGAGATCTCCTCTATAACTCTGATTCCTGCGCTTTCCTTTCTTTTCCCATAAAAGGACCTAGCCGAGATGCCCTGCTTGAAAATAAATAGAATTTTCTTAAGTAAAATACAGTTAAACTGTTGTAATGGGCAGAGCTTGTCACAATAATACCTGGTACTGCAGTAATTATTAACATGCTCTCCAATTTAAAGCAAAATTTTGAATGATGCACATTGACCAAATTTCCACCCTAATCTGGCAACGTATCTCAGGGGATACATAGACTTCAAAAGCTGCTAAGAAATACTACAAACACAGTTGGAACATTTTTTCTTCATCAGAATGTTAAGACAAATGTCCTAATTAGTTTTTAGAATTTATATTGTTGTTTTATTGAAAAGAAGTATGAATAATCCATAATTACTTACCTCCAAAGAAGCAGGATCTCCACCACTGGCAGCCATGATGTTTTCTGATCAGGCTGATGTAATGATGAAAGATAGCCTGAACCACATCATGTGATCTATATGCTAATATCAGACAAGACATTTGAAAAATGCTAACTTTATTAGTAAAAACCTCCCAACACACCTCCTACAGGAAGTTATAGAGTGTGTATCTCCCAGTGCACGTTGCCTGTTTAAGGGTTA